>JBBYHK010513272.1:0-13008 GCA_038382065.1 Adansonia grandidieri | reverse complement strand
CCTACTGTGGTACTACAACATCCTTTGTTACATCAAGGAACAGTAATATCCTAAACAGGCAACCGATAATGATAAGAGAACTATCAGAAGGCTGGCTATGGGATTTGTTCTCGATGGAAAAATCCTGTACAAGAGGAGTCATGATCAAGTATTGCTCAGATGCGTTGATACTCATGAAGCCAAAAAGATCCTAGAAGAAGTTCATGAAAGGATTTATGGCACGCATGCTAATGGACATCAGATGACCAAGCAAATCATGAAAGCGGGTTATTACTGATTGACCCTCAAAAGAGACTACATCAATTAGCATGAAAATGCCATAAATGTCAAATCTATGCGAACAAGATCAATGTCCCTCCAATGCCACTTCATGTCATGACGGCCCCATGGCCCTTCTCCATGTGGGGCATGGACGTGATCGGGCCAATCACCCCCAAAGCTTGCAATGGGCATCGTTTTATCTGGGTAGCGATCGACTATCTCACCAAATGGGTGGAGGCTGCCTCGTATGCTAATGTCACTAGATCGACTGTCTATAAGTTTGTCAAGCGAGACATCATCTGTAGATATGGCCTCCCAAACCAAGTTATCACAGACAACATAAGCAATTTAAATAATAAAATGATGTAAGCAGTCTCTTCATAGTTCAAGATCCAATATCATAATTCAGTCCCTTATAGCCCAAAGATGAATGGGGCAGTTGAGGTAGCCAACAAAAACATTAAAAGAATAGTTGAGAAAATGGTCAAGACTTACAAGGATTGGCATAAGAAGCTATTCTTTGCACTTCATGCCTATCGGACCTCAGTTCACACTTCCACGGGTGCTACCCCATTTTTTTCTTGTCTATGGGATGGAAATTGTATTGCCTATCGAAGTCGAGATCCCTTCTCTCAAAGTCTTGATGGAAACCAAACTTGAAAAAGCCGAATGGGTTAAGAACAAATACGACCAGCTCAACCTCATCGAGGAAAAATGCATGAAGGCCATCTGCCATGGTCAAATGTATTAAAGAGGTATGATCAGAGCCCATGACAAAAAGATGCACCCACGACAATTTCACTCAGGCAAATTGGTATTGAAGAAGATCCTCCTAATTCACAAAGATGCACGGGGTAAGTGGACCCCTAATTGGGAAGGACCATATGTCGTGAAGCAAGGCTTCTCCGGAGGGGCCTAATCTTGTCAGATATAGATGAAAATGTCTTGCCCAACCCAGTCAACTCAGATTCCATGAAAAATATTACTCGTAAAGGGCGAAAACCTAAAAACCATCTTTCAAAAAGGGGGAAAAAGCAAAAAAAAAACAAAAAAATTAAAAATTAAAAAATAAAACAAAACAAAACAAAATAACAAAGATAAAAAAAAAGGTCTAAATGAAAATCTGGAAAAGGCATCTGGGTAACCAACCTAACTACGATTAAAAACCATAAAGGTGACTTGAGAATATCAATTTCGATGGGGCATGAACCGAGAGCATTCACAAGGCAATACAAAGCAATCCTAGAGATCTTTCAAAGATTAGCTCATGCTAGGCACATTCATTGTTCGAGAAAAATTCTGAAAAGCACCTAAAGAACATCCATGTCATGATTGTCAAAGGCATCTTTCACCCAAAAGATCATATTTCTCGCTACCCTATCAAATGCTTGTCAACTCTTTGTTGTCATAAATAAATATTGTCTTGTTTCTTTTAACCCCTGCACAATTCATATTGCACTTGTCATTTAACTGATAATATTTGATAATCAACTGAAATACACATCAGGACATCTTGACATTACATCGAAAGGAAAAGAAAAGCATAAGGAACTCTGCTTACGCCCCAATCATCAAGATCATGCACTTTTCACGTCCAAACACTTGTTCGGCATGGCCATACACCAAACCATTTTTTTTTGCTCTCATAAGCCACATCTCAAGAAAAACCATTTTAGGTTAACCAAAACTGACCCATGCATTCTATCAGAATCCTATCAAAACTAGATACATCAACCTAATCAGTCGAATAGTCTCTAACTTATTGGCAATGCCTTCTAATTGTCAGGAAAATGATTGAGCCTCCCAAATCAAAAAATGCAACAATCTAAATTCTTAGGAATAGATTTTTAGTCATATCCCTAGTGGAGCTGGGACAACCTATAATCCGTAACAGGAAAAGGAAAATTCTAGTCCATAGTGGCAACCTATAATCGCCATTCCTATGAGAGTTTGAATGACCTGCAAGAAAAACTATGGCTATCTCCTGTATTAGACTTTACATCATGCAATCATGATAGCATTCAACATCATGCATTCACATTAGCATCATACATCATCATTTTTACAATATCACTCTAAGCCAGGTTTGCTGAACCTCTAAGAAATTCCTAGTAAGAACTCTAAGCTTTGCAAACCAAGTGTCATTCATGTAAGGTCTTTTTCTTCTCTACACCTCATGTCAAAACCCTTTTTATCAAGAAACTACTATCAAAGGGCCAGTGTTAAGAAATTGTTGTCCAGAAACCATCGCCAAAAACTTTTGTCGAGAACATTCATCAGAAGCTTTGTCAAGAATCTTGTCAAGAACTAGTGCCAAAACCCTTTTCAACAAGAAATTTTGTCATGAACTTTTGTTAAGAAAAGCTTGTATTAGAAGTTTTATCAAAAACTGTCGCCACCTGTAAAAGCCCATAAGTCGTGGCACCTCTTCAAAGCCCACAAGTCAGTGTCACCCTTTTAAAGCCCCTAAGTCATGGCACTCTTTTTAAAGCTCACAAGTCAGTGGCGCCCCTTTAAAGCCCATAAATTAGTGGCACCCTTTTCAAAGCCCACATAAGCTGGTGGCACCCTAGTCTAAGTTAAAGCCTGCATGAGCTGGCGATACCCAAGTCAAAGCCCACATGAGCTGGTGGCACCCAAGTGTAAGTTAAGCCTACACAAATTGACGGCACCCAAGTCAAAGCCCATATGAGCTGGTGACACCCAAATCTAAATTAAGCCTGCGTAAGCTGGCGGCACCTAAGTTAAAGCCCACAAATCAGTGGTACCTTTTCTAAAGTGTACAAGTCAGTGGCACCCCTTTAAAACCCAAAAATCAGTGGCATCATTTTCAAAGCCCATATGAGCTAGTGGCACCTAAGTCTAAGTTAAAGCCAGCACGAGCTGGCAGCACCCAAGTCAAAGCTTGCATGAGCTGGCGGCACCCAAGTCAAAGCCTACAAGTCAGTGGCACCCTTTTTAAAGCCCACAAGTTAGTGGCACCCCTTTAAAGCCAACAAATCAATGGCACCCTTTTCAAAGCCCATAAAAACCGATGGCACCTTAGTCTAAGTTAAAGCTCGCACGAGCTATGGCACCTAAGTTAAAGCCCACACGAGCTGGTGGCACCCAAGTTTAAGTTAAGCCTGCACGAGCTGATGGCACCCAAGTCAAAGCCCACACGAGTTGACGGTACCCAAGTTCGAGTTAAAGCCCGCACAAGTTGGCGGTACCTGAGTCCAAGCCCACGTAAATTGGTGGCACCAAGTTTAAGTCAAAGCCCACATAAACTGGTGACAACAGAGTCAAAGCCCGGATGAGCTGGCGACACCTGAGTTAAAGCCCACACGAGCTGGTGGCACCGTAGTCTAAGTCAAAGCCTGCACAAGCTGGCGCACCTGAGTCCAAGCCCACACGAGCTGGTGGAACCTAAGTCGAAGTCAAAGCTTGCATGAGCTGGCGGCACCCGAGTCAAAGTCCGCACAAGTTGGCGGCACCTACACCAAAGATCCATGTTACTCCGTACCTGCCTAAGAGGGTCAAACCTTAGAAAACCTAACACCCTAGTGTTCTGGAGAGTGTCAGTCCACCCCAGACAAAATAGTGTCTATTTGTCTTTGCCCTATTCCTGATTCTCAACAACGGTCAAAGAGGGGCAGCTGTAGACACCTTATTTTGTCTGGGCTAATTTGTAGCAATCTGCAACATGGACGTGAGAAGGGGCGATGATCGTGTCAGCCAGCGAAAAAGTATTTTAAGGAGGTCAAGAAGGCTTAGGGATCATATCAAAGGTAAATGCAAAGATGTGGCATCAAATGATGTAGTTCAAGGTATCTGAGAACAAAAGATATGAGACAATTCATAATTTTACTTAAATGTATCGATACATGGTTCTCATGTATCGATACAATGCTCCAACATGTCAAAAATTTGAAATATCCCTATTTGTATCGATACAACATGTAGATGTATCGATACATAAGCCTCTGTATCGATACAGGACCTCATGTATCGACACTAGCCCATGCCAGGACCAAAACATACATTATGTAAAGAAATGTATCAATACATATCAACATGAATCGATACAGTGGTTCATAGTATCGATACAATGGTTCATAGTATCGATACACACAAGGTTTTTGGACCAAATGCATCGATACATTCTGCAATGTATCGATACATATAGGCCATTTTCACGATCCGGGTATTTTTAACTCGTCCACCATTGATCCAAAACTCGATTTTAACTCATTTCTTTGCATCAAAAAAGATTAAAACACATGTCAAATTATGAATTTAGACTTTTAAATTAATCAAAATATTTTTCCAAGTCTAAATTAGATCAAAAGGATTAATGTCATATGATTACCCTACTCCTTCTTAGTTGTTGGCCAATATCACCATCAGCCACCCTATTTGCTGAAAAATCATTTCAGCATTTAAACCAGCCACCCTATGCCCATCACATTGGCAGCAAGTTATTCCCTACAGCCACCTTATAGCTACCATGCTGACATCACCTTGTCCCCATTGAGAAATGGCCAAAAACACCTCTAATTTGGCTCAAAAGGCTAGTATAAAGGGACCACTTCTATGTCAGCTAAAAAAGGTTAGATTCCAGATATTTACACTTCCAAAACATATTCACACACCAAGAAAACCAAAATCCTGTCGTTATTCACCCACCACCCAAAAATAGCCCCAAAACACTCACTCTCAACCTCTACATGTTTGAATGTCAATGACTCGAGTTTAGACCCGTAGACATAAAAAAAATAAGAGATATCCCCTGCTTTGCTTTGTCCCCTTCTAGCAACATAACTATTGCAAATTGAAAAATTATTTTAAAATCCTAAACGATTTTTCATGAATTTTTTTATTTTTTTTATCAAAGCATGTCGAATTATCTTCAAAACGATGTCTTATTCACCCCTGGATCATTCCAGATGAGAGAGTTATGATATTTCAAGTCTAAACTATTTGGAACCTCTAAAATCTAAACATGTATTCTTGTTAGGCCATTCAGGCCCACTAAATGATTTTTCCAAATTTTTTAAACATTTTTCATAAAAGGTTCATGAACTTCTTTTTCAAAAAAGTATTGTTTGTAATTTTTCGATACCCAATGAGTCCGATGTGATTTTTCAAATTTTGACACACCTTATTCCTTATCTGCTCTGCCAGCAGTACTATCAATCCGAACTTGAAAATTTATTCCCTTAGAAAGTGACTTTTTGGGGTAGTGAGAATATTTTTAGGATGACCTTCACCGAGTTACCTTTCTGACGGTGACTTGTCCACCTTCTAAATCCTTTGAACCAATTTAGAATAAATTCGGGAAGCAAGATAGCGCAATGTTGTCCCTTGTTTTTGGTTTTGGTCAAAATTGAGTTATTTTCTCAAATTTTGTCTCGGGACATTCGAATGTCTCTATGTCAACCTGATTAGACTCGAGAATATGCTTTGACCTCCCATAGCTTGTATCAAGGCACAAACACATTTTACATCTTTCCCATCCTCATTCACAATAACTTCTTTTGCCAAAAGTTATTGAAAGGCTTACACATTCCCTAAATCATAAGGTTTTGTCAACTTAATTTTTTTTCCAACTCAACTTCTTTAAAGAAGTGTCAGATAGGCCACTTTCGGGGACACTCAAACCTCGACCTTCCAAAGGGGCACTCCAACCTCACTCTTCAAATTTGTCAAGATATAAAAAATCTTCCATTGTCTAATTATTTGTCATTCATGGGGACACTCCAACCCTGACCTTTCGAGGGGATACTCTAACCCCTTTTTTCACAATTGTCAAGATTTAAAAATATTCCTTTGTCAAAAATTATTTGTCACCCATGGGGATACTCTAACCCCACCTTTCTGAAGGGATACTCAAACTCTGTCTTTCAACTACAATTAATTTTCTCTTTCTCAGACTTTCATGAATATGTTAAACAAACCTTGTTTAATCAAGGAACCCAGATGCATCTAAAAAATTATCGATTCGGTTATTCCCAAATAATCGATACTAATTGCGAGATAAATTACAATAGTCCATTCTTTTTCTTTATAATTGCATTGAATGATCCATGTTATGTTACTTCATTTATTGTCCTACTAACATGATTTCTTTGTGACGGTTATTTGCATTCATGTTTTCCAATCATTTCAAATAAAACTAAAGGTAATGTATCGTGTGGGTATCTCTCCAGTGCCCAAAGTGGAGCATTCCATTTTCAAAATAAAATCCAGAGGTCATTTTTATCGAAATCTCCATGTTTCCTATCTCTCTGGGGCATATATGATATTAAATCTTTTTCATCAAAACCTAGATTTGTATTTTTATAAGATTCATGCATTAAAAGGGGTTATATCAAAATAATGACAAGTTAAGATCAAAAAAGTCAAAATCGAGATAAAACATAGCTAGTAAGGTACCGATTTCAGGCATCGCGAAGAGGTTCGTACCTCATCATGCATAACCAACTCCCAAACCCAAATGATGAATCTTGGTATTACGTAGACCACAGGATCAATGTTTTGAGTTCGTAACTCAAAACATAGGTTTTAATAGGCATCTGATCATGCCTAGCCTATAATGATCGGTGGCGACTCCAAGCGTTAGCCATTTCATGATGGTCATCTGAGACCAATAAGATGAGTGATTCATCTTATGGTCCCCTTCACTGTACCATAAATCAAGAATCCATTCTCATTCTCATCACATCATGAAAAAAAAGTCTCATTCAAGAAGACATTCCAAGTCTGGAATATATTTTAAGTCACGTATCCATAGATCTGCGAGGATCTACCCCGGGTTACATTGTGACAGCTTGGCGACTCCACTGGGGACTGTATAGAGAGTTAGGCCAATAACTAGCGATGTCTTGCTAGGTTCCCGATTCTTTTGATCTTCGGTCATTATTTATCCATGACCCTTTTGTCATTTTGTCATCTAATCTTTTGTTTGACATGATTGTCAGGATTATCTTATTTTTTTTGAATAATCATTAGCTTAATAAAAATGGAAATACGAAAGTAAACAAAAAGGTTTGCACATTTCCTCGTCACACACCGCACACTTGCATGTGTATTAGTGTGCCGCCAAACTCCATGGCATGGTTACAACCCAATCATTAGGAGGAAGTGAGCTATCTGCCTTCATGAGTAACCCTTCGCATAGGCATGGCAATAATTTCTCGGATGTAAATTACCTATGTCTCTCGTGAGTAACCCTCTGCATTTGCATAGGGAAATACATCTAACAGATCGAACCTGTTCTGCCAAACCTGCGATGGGTCTAGGATCGGGGTCCCTTGCTTGTCCTTACTGGACAGAGGAGCAATTCAGATACCTATGTAGGCATCAACTTAAACCTCATATAGTGAGCCCTATGAGCTAAAACATGTTAAATCATACTGGAACACTGCTAGAATACCCAGAGAATAGGGTCACTCGGGGAAACATTCCACTCTTAATTACCATAATTATGTAGGTGACAATGAGTATACAATTGTCACTTGCACTTCATTTTTATCATTTATCAAGACATGCTATCGTGCTGCCCAAACGATGGCTAACCTTTGTAGAAATAAATGACGATGAACAAAAATCATCATTAACAATGTCTTATACTGTAAGCTGTTATACTGTTTGAGTCATAGCTTAACGCGTACCGCACCATTAAAATAAGATATTGCATCACCTCATGAAAGGCAGATTGCATCCTGGTATATTGAAATGCTGCCCGTTTCTTGTCTCACCATTGGTTGAGATATGTTATGAATTTTTTGTTCTAACGTTCTTAAATTCTTTATTTCCTTACATTTGTCTCCTATATGTTTCGCTAACTTATTTTCCCTTTGTTTATGTTTGGATGCATGCATCATTTCATCATAACCATCATGATTATCATCATTTTTGAATAATTTTTCTAGTTCAGTGTTCAGCAAGGGGCATCATCTATGGAGCAACAGCTTATCTCCATTTTCGAGTCCTTTGAAAATGTTAGAACATGGTTAGAAGGTCGCCAGCATCAAGACGAGGGCATTGTAAAGCCTAATTATGTCTTAAAAATGCATGAAGAGGTAAGATTAGCTTTCATCAGAATGATTGTTAGGAACTAAGCACATTTGGGACAATTAGGACAACAACATGAAAGAAGCCTTCACTAAAATGTACGAGAATATAGCTCTCTTACGTCGAGTTCAGTTGGATGATGGCTTGTTGGAAGCAGCGACACAGTTCTGTAATCCAGCCTATCGATGTTTCACCTTCAACCAACAAGATTTAGTCCCTACCATTGATGAGTACACAGCCCTGTTCAACATAGAAAGGGCTAAATCAAACCGGTTTACTACAAGGCTCTAACGCCTCCTCCGTTCAAGAAAAGGTTGAGGCAAATTCTTGGAGTCACAAAAGCATGGGTTGATGGTCATGTCAAAGTAAAAAAGATTAGTGAATGCATCTCTTGGGCCAGCTTGAAAGAGGTAATCATGAATCTTTTTTATTAAAAGAAAGCTCAAGATGTCTACGCTTTGGCAAGCTACGGGCTCATTATATTCCCAAAGACTTTGGCTTATGTAGAGGCAGCAGTCACATATTTCTTTTGTCACCTATGTTGCAACATCAACCCTGCTTCCACCATCATCACTGAAACCATCCACGCCTTCAGCTTTTGTAAAAGGATGGGAACAGGAAGGTTTATCGGTTGCGCCTCATTGCTCCAAATATGGCTCCTAGGTTATCTTTGTGTCAAGAAAGGAAGAGTCAGGCAAAATTTCTTCTTCAAGATCAATCATCTTTCCACGGCATTAGAAGAAGACCAAATATGGCTTCTAGGTTATCTTTGTGTTAAGAAAGGAAGAGTCAGGCAAAATTTCTTCTTCAAGATCAGTCATCTTTCCACGGCATTAGAAGAAGAATGTCATCAAGATATGATAGAAAATCATTGAGTCGAGGAATTACGAAACATCAAGGAGGAAAAAATCATGTGGAGAGCCCCATGGGTGTTCCCTCAGTCGATTATGTACAGATGTGGAGACTACACTTGTGTGCCGCTCTTGGGATTATAGGGAAATACCAGTTATGCTCCTTTATTGGTATTGCATCAGTTCCAGTGCCAGCAATTCATCCCGTTCTTTGAAAGCTTGGGACATTGGGATTTCGAATATGGAGAGCCCAATTATAAAGCAAAAGTTTAGTCAGCTTTCCAAGTCTGGAAGAAGGTCTATTGTATGGAAAGATATTGAAGAGGAAGCCCCACCATGCCTGGATACAAAGAATGGAGGCTACGCCGTATCAACGATCTATTACCACCACCTAACTCCAGAATACTACAAATCCTAATAGAGGAACTACTTTTTGAGATCGAGCTCCTTAGGAGGGAGTTTGAGCGATAAAACGCATTCTTTGCTATAGAAATCTCTCGACTTAAGGAGGAAAAGGGCCAGCTAGAGATGGATATCTATCTTAGGAGTGGTGAAATAGATTGAGTCATTAAAGAAAGGGATCACTTTAAAGATGACCTTAAGAGCCTAACGAAGGATTATGTGACACTCAGAAAAGCTAACAAGTCCTGATGTATTGGCAAGACATCAGTCGAATGGGAAGCGAAAGTCATCACTCTCAATCGCGAGCTGAATCAGCAAAAGGAGGAAGTCAGAACCAACAAAGAAAAGTTCATGAGGGCATGTGCTCTTGCTTCCACCTACCAATGAAAGAATCAAAGACTCAAGGCACAAATGCGAGATGCGAGAGCCACTAGGGTTGGAAATAAAGCCCTCATTCACAGAATCCAGAAGTTAGAATAATCTCTTCAGGATCATCAAGGTCATATCAATGAACTAACAAGGGCTTCCAAGCAACGCGAACTAGATTGGCAAGCGACAAACGAGCTAGTAAGTCTGAACTACCAAAAACAACATCAGCACCTCACTCAACAAGTTTAGATGGCTCAACGAGAGGCAGATGACATTATTGAAGTAGCTCGGTCTATAAGGCGAGACATCACACCTGTTGGAGATCGTGAGCAATGATTTTTAGGTTTTCTTGATCATGTGATTACACAATGTAATCATGTTAGATACTTTCAGATGTAATCATGTCGTAAAAGAAAAAAACCCTTTTGTGACTCTATGAGTGATGTTATTGACAAAGTTGTTCCAAGAATCAATTGTCTCAAATGCATATGCACATTTAATTTCACCATTTTTTGTTGCACTTGCATCAATTATTCATTATCTTAACTCATCATTGCATCATAAATGCTTATCGATAAATACATTTAAAAAAAGTCTAATATGGGAATTAGGCCATAAAAGTGCAAGGGATTCCGAGATCAATCGAAACACGAAACCTTGCATCACTCACCGCTACAACACACGACACTGTAAGCAAATCATGGAGAGTGATCATGAAGCTCGTATTGAGTGACTTGAGCTAATGGTCAAGGAATCACAAGACCAGATGCTTCGTCAACAATATGAAATGCAAAATCAAATCACAAAGCTTATGGAACTAATGACTACCTCTATGAAAGAAAAAGGGCAAGCCAACACTGCTGAAATAAGGAATGATCCTTCCAATGTTGAAAGTCCCTTTGCTAATAATCCAGAACCTACCCAAGGGGAAACTAGACAAGAACAATGGCCCGCTCCTACACTTACCGCTCAGGCTCCGCCAGTCATCTACCTGAATCCCGTTATGGCAGGTCAATTCATTCCCGGTACTCAAGGGGTGAATGCGAGAGTTTCATCAGTAGATCTGATAACCCTTGACCATAAGGAACCAGAGAAAACAGAAGGTCAAAAGTCCACCATAATTGTGGCATAAGTGAACAAATTCTAGCTCCTGAAAAAATACCTCCAAGCTATCGAAGGGAGTGACAAGTTTGGAGCTCTTGACGTGCAATCACTGTCTTTGGTGTCCAACCTTGTTATTCTCCCGAAATTCAAAGTCTCAGAGTTTGAGAAGTTTAATGGAACCATCGACCCTTCTGTCCATGTTTGAATGTACTTACAAAAGATGGCTGAATATGAGAAAGATGAAAAGCTCCTCATCCATTGCTTCTAACATAGCTTTATTAGGGTAGCAACTCGGTGGTATATCAAGCTAGACAATGTGAAAATCCAACCATGGGCTGACTTAGCTAAGGCCTTTCTAAGTTAATACCAGTACATGTCAGATTAGGCTCTAAATCGACTTTCCTTGATGAATTTTGAGAAGAGATCCACTGAAAGCTTCAAGCAATATGCCCAAAGGTGGAGAGAGGAAGCAGCCCTAGTCTAGCCTCCCCTTATAGAAAAAAAGATGATAGTCACTTTCATCCACACCTTACGCACTCCTTATTATGAGAAGCTTGTAGGAAATGCCACCAAAAAATTCGTAGACCTAGTCCTCTCTGGAGAAATGATTGATGCAGCCATTAAGAGTGGTAGAATGTCAGTCGGGGAAATGTCTAGATCAAGCAAGAAACTTATTGCCAGTAAAAAAAAGGACGGAGAGGCCAATGCCATAAGTTATGCTAGCTCATCTAAGCCAAAACGACATCAAATACCCGGCCCTCATTACCTAAGCATGCTGTATTCTCACCCTATCACCATCCTTCCTCAGCCAATTAATGCCATAACCTATAACATATCCCATCCAACCTATCGCAAAACTACCCTCCTCAAGTTCACCAAAGCACCAATCGATTAACCAATAATGCACCTGGCCATCGAGGGGCAAATCAACAAAGATAACATTTTGATCCAATCCCTATGACCTATAAGGAGGTCTACCAGACCTTGCTCTAAAATCATTTAGTGGCCCTAATCTATATCCCAGAAAAAAAGCCACCTGCAATGGTACAACCTTAATGCCCATTATGAATACCATGCTGGGGCAGCAGGGCATGACATTGAAAACTGCATATCTTTTAAATGAAATGTGTAAAATCTAATTAACTCAAAAGTCTTGAAGTTTGGGATGAACTAGGGACCAAATGTTGCCGCCAATCCTTTACTAAACCACACTGAGCCAGCTACAAATATGACCGACATTGAAAACAAACATGAAGTAAGGGCAAGCATAGAGGATGTAAGGATGCCAATGATCTTGGTCTGGCAAGCATTAATTCAGGTCAATTGCTTAATGCAATAGAAAAATTGGAAAACAATCTCGACAACTTCTATGACTTCCACACAGTTGTAGGTCATACCTTACAAACATGCAGGGAGTTTAGGTCCACGGTTCAAAGAATGATGAATGAAGGCTAGATAGAATTCTATCATGAGATCACACCTGCTACTGAGTCTATCAACATGATAGGAGATGAAACCATGAAGCCACCTTATGGGAGAATCGCCCCTCATTTTCTATGGCAAGCCAAGTTCTGAGGCTAGTTCTCTGACACCTACACCAAAGTTAATAGTAGAAGTACCTAAACCATTCCTGTATAAGAGCAACAAGGCTGTCCCATCGAAATGTGAGAATCAAGTAGTGATTATCGGAGAACTAACTCCCTCAACTACTATAATGGAACTGTCAGGAGTTAGTCACCTAACCTGTAGCAGTAGGTGTTATTCTCCCCCAGCTTAAGAAAAATAGAGGGTTGATGTATCTCTAAGCACTAGTACCGCTCAAACCCAAGTAAAAAATTTTGAGCCTAAAAAAGTCAAGGAAGCAGTGAATAAAAGAGAAGCCACAAAGTTTCTCAAGTTCATCAAGCACAGTGAATACTGCATTGTGGATCAATTAAGCAAACAACCCGCCAAGATTTTTATG
>JBBYHK010513261.1:0-13009 GCA_038382065.1 Adansonia grandidieri | reverse complement strand
TTGCATATATTGGGACTGTTCAATTGCTGCTACGATTCCACCCATCTCAATGTTGGGTGCTTTGCTTTGTTGGCGACGTTGCGTTTTCTGCTTCTCTCAAACAATTCCAGTACTGTAGTTTTGTGCCCCCCACCCCCAAACGCAAAATCAGTGCGTGTCAAACACCAATTCCTTGGAAAAGTATCGCATAACTTACGTATAGACTTCCTTAAAGGTCGATTTATTCGTTTAAATTAAAAGTTTATTCGATATTTAAAAAAAATTGAATAAAAATATTATGTCTAAAAAATGAGCTTAGATAAAAAAATTAGGTCTGATTAAAAAAATAGATCAGGCCTTAGGTCAAACTTTCAAAACTTGAGTCTAATCCGACCTGACCTATTATACTATTACATTATATATATTTATTTTATATTTTGTGTTATGTAATTTTTATCATATAAATAATACATATATATAATATTATAGTATAAAACTTTAAAAACTAAGTTAAATAATTTATATTTATAAATTTAATAAAAAAATTATTATATTAATAAAGATTAAATTTTAAAAATATTTTTTAAAAAATAAATTATAAAAAAAATAATATGGGTGGGCTTAAACGGGCTTAGACTATCTATTTACAAATATGAGCTGGCTTGAGCAAATTTCGAGGCCCATATTGTGGGTTGGGCTGGGCTTAGATAAGTATACTTAATGTTAATATCATGCTCAAGCTAGACCAGAATCTGATCCGGCCTGACCCACAAGCAAGTCTACTTACATATAACATCAATTGAGTTAAAAATTTTACTTTTAAATTCAAATCAAATTAAAATAGCAAAATAAAATTAAGATTACTAGTAATAACAACCTTGCCTTTGCTGGGGTTTTAAATATTTTTAATTAATAGTCAAAATATAATTTTAATTTAAAATTTTTAAGTTAGCATTAATTTTTTTAATTTTTAATTTTTAAATTGTAATAAATATTGTAGTAAAAACATATTAAAAATTACTCTACTTTACTCATGTAACTTTTTAATCTTTTTAAAAAATATTTTTTTTCAAAAACATCCACATATTGGTTGACTAAAAAACTACTTACCATATTTTATATATATATATATATATATATATTGATCATAGAGATTAAGATTAATTTGATTTTAGGATTAGCATATCATTTGGCCCTTATATTATAACTCGATTCATAATTTATACTTAAACTATACTTTCATAACATATGCTAATCCAAGGCTTTAACAGTATTGACATGGCATTTTTTCTAACCAATAGAATCACGGCACATGGCATTGCTCCATATTAGCATTTTGATAATTTTAAATTTAAAAAT
The DNA here is from genome assembly GCA_038382065.1 of Adansonia grandidieri. Lineage (NCBI taxonomy): Eukaryota > Viridiplantae > Streptophyta > Magnoliopsida > Malvales > Malvaceae > Adansonia > Adansonia grandidieri. The sequence goes on along the minus strand of JBBYHK010513261.1, from coordinate 11,671 downwards.
TAAAAATTAAAAATTTTAAAATGTTGACATGGCATTACTAGACGTGGCATTACTTGCATGTCATCAGTGCTATGTTTCATAATCCTATTGGTCTAGGAAAATATCACATCAGCATAGTTAAGCTTTAGACTCATGTGTGTGACAGAAGTGGAGTTTAGATACCAAATTTTGAATTTTCTCTTTAAGTGCTAAATTATGAATCGGATTATAGTAAAAGGGCCAAATAGTATATTAAACCTTGATTTTACTTCGAGAAAGTGTCCATGAAGCTTAAAAACTTGTGACTTGAAAAGGCATCTAGTATGTCGATTAAAGGTAGGAAAAGCTATCCTTTGGCCAAGTTTTGTTTAAGTTTACAAAATCAACACATATTCTCCATTCTTTATTGGACTTTTTAATGATACCACATTGTTAAGCCATTTTAGATATATAACTTATTTCATATACCTAGTAGCCAGAACTTTTACTTCCTTTCTAATTACTTAGATGATTTCTCATTCAAAATCATTTTCTACTTAACCAGCTTAGCTAATAGGTCAACATTCAAGGAATGCATAATTATTTTTATGTCCATAACAAGCATATCAACAATGGACCAAGCAAAAAAAAAAAAAAGCACCAAGCAATTTTTGGCTTTATGGTCTAATAGTGAACCAATTTATGTTGAAATGTTTGGCTCGCCTTTGCATAATGAAACATAATGGTCTATTTGACTACTTGGGCTTTGCATTGAGTTATGTCATTCCTATTATCTAGGCTTTCCAAGAACCAATGTTTCTGTGAGTCAATCATGTTGACTTTAGTTATTCTTGGTTATACTTAGTACGACAACTTTTCTGCTTGTTAAGACCAGCTTGCTCAGCTAAGCTTTTTATTTGTATGGTGGATGGATATCTTGTGACATTGTGATAGTAGTTTAATCAATTTTTAAGAAATTTATACTTGTTGGAGTTGAAAACTTAATGGTTGGGCAATGGACATCAATTATCATTTTAGTTTTCTTGATAAATGGTTGATAAAAATTACGTTATACATTTATGGTTGATAAGATAAGACTATGTATCTTATGACAAAAATGGCTAATTCAAGTGAAAAAAAAAATTGGATTGGTCAAGTTAACAGTCCTATTTTTGTCAACCAAACTCAATTTGAAATCTTAACAAATCGAGTCTAGTGAAAAGAAATTTAAGTTGAGTCGAATAAATTTATTCGAGCTAACTAATAACGCTTTATAAAGTTTCTTTGCAACACTAAATTGATTATCACAACACCAAGAAATATCACGTCCGAATTATTCTATTCCATAAAATCATCAAAACATTAAAGTCTTAAGTAGGCCCAAACAATACTAATTTCATTTCATAAACATCAAAACATCTATTTAATGACAAAGTCATCAAAACATCCACATTCCAAGTAGCCACAAACAACATGAATTCCTTTTCAGTATTATTTATTACATTGCAAAGAGAAGGAGGATGTTTGCGTTATTAGATGGGAGAAAAGAATAGCACCATTCAAAAAAGTAAATTCACCCTTAAATTCCCTTTTCATGTCAGTCAAGATCATACGTATTTTGATTAGCACAAAAGAAAGTGTTGATATCCAATTACATTATTTATATATAGTTGTTATTTAACCTAATTTTGATTAACACTCTACGATAAGAAGCCATTCTTTTCTATGCCATGATTTTTGTTTTCCATTTTTGATAGAGTATACATAATTCGAGTACTTAATTTGTAGGAATATCACACACATATATAAAGAGAGCCATCTACTCAAAATGATTGCATATTGTGTTAGACATATTGTTGGCAAAGAACCCTGCAATATATAAAAATAATAATTTATATTTAACATGCATCTCTGAAAAGTTAACTATAAATAAAGAAGTCACTGTTAAAACAATTAAATATGTCAGAATATATGCCAGAATATAGTTGTTTCTTTCCTTATTTCCTTACTTATATAGCTATATTAGTATACTAAATTAAGACAATTTATAACCAGTAAAGCATCAAATTAATCTCCTAGCTTAAGTTAAGTGAGTGGGGTGAGATTGTATACCCTTTTTTATTAGGTTTGAAAAATACATATATTTCATCAAATCTAAAGTCCCAACTTCTATTGTTATGTATATAACCTATGGTTATATCCATTTATAACTCATGGCTACTAAGAAATACTTTGTTAACTATGTTTGCAAACATTTTTTTAGTTAAGGGGGTAAAACAACTTTTCATGGATATGAAGCAATCAAAGCATTATATAGAAAAAAAAATCAAACCAAACTATATGTATTAAAAAAATGAATAAACAACTATTAAAAACCACAACCACAAAAAAACCAAGGACGTGTTTTTCCATTGTTTATCACTCCGTATGAAAAAAAAGGTATGTTATTATGACTAAACAATGACAGTGGAGGAAAGCAAAATAAATACATAAACTAAGCACCCATCAAGAAAAAAAACAAAACTCTTAAGGTCTTACCTGTACTGTAAACAAAACAAAACAACAATCGACATTGACTTTCTGAATGATAATTAGAGTTTATCAAGTTCTAGGTAATGATGAAGCAATAGATAAGGATTAAGGTTTAACTCTTGACATGGATTGATTGCAAATTTGGAAAAGATGTAAATGATTAGTAGATTATAAAGTAGAAAGATTGGAAGGTATTTGGATTTTTTCTAAGCAAATAAGATAAAGTATTTTTGAAAGGTTTGGTATTTCTTAGCAAAGTCAGGTTTAAGGTTTGAGGTGGGTGAGCTAATTGTAATGTAAAGTATTTGGTTTTTCAAGCAAAGCTATAAAATGACATAGTTTTACTTATTTGAATTTTTAGATATTTTGAGTTGTATAATTCAAACTTAAACTAAACTAAATAACTTAAGCCTTCTATTTAAGCTGACTCGAAAACTTGAATCTCCCAAAATAATTAATTCAAAATGTAAAGTTAAATGATTTTTTCAAATGAATCAAATTCGTTTAGCTCCAATTGTAGGTGAAGCCTATTTTAAAGAAAATATTAGACTAGATCAACTATATAGCACTTCCACTATCCTTCAATATCTTTTTAGCCTTATAGTTTTTGGCTATTGTTGATATAGTGATTATGTTATTCCAATCGTCAACCACTATGTTAGTATCATATTCTATGAACGTTATCTTTCATTATTCTTTTTTTAGTTTTTTTGGGGCCACATTAATGGCCATTACACTCTTTCAATTTGATTTTTTCTTTTGATATGCTTATTGTAACAATAAAATTAATGACACTTTGAGTGGACCTTGTGCCTTCTGTATTTATCTAGTAAGTGTCATTATGTTGGTTAGTAGGTGATCAGATTCTCGACATATTGTCTACGTCATGAACTACTTGATTGCCCTTTTGGATGACATACTTATGGTGTCTTTTAAGCTAGTGCACTTATCCATAGTATGGAAAATATTCGCATGGAAATCATATTGCTTGTGATTATTTTTGTGGTGTCAATTAGGCCACTGAAGTGGTGGCATGTGCATAATACCATCTTTGTTGGTGGAAGTTTAGAATTTAACTTTGGAAGGCATTTTATAGCTTTCAAACTTTGTTATGTTGGAGCTAGTTATGTTTATGGGATTAGTAATTAGAAAGTTGACAGTCATAGTTTGACAATTTCCTGCTTGTCTCATCTTTCTCGAACTCTTCGGTTGACTCATGGTGTTTTCCATTTCTCCTATTCCCATATTTCGTTATACTATTTTGATTTCCTATGTTTTATCATATTTTGTGTTCCTCATAGAAGTATATAACTTCTTGGGACAATAATGATTGACTGTATAGTGCAAATGTTCATAGCGCACACTGTATAGTGCAAATGTTCAAAAGAGAGGAAGACTCTACACTTTAAGGATCTGATGCCTTTTGGAGGTCCATAAAGGCTCTATAGTGCTCTAAGCATAGAGAAACAATAATTATATAGAAGAAACAGTAAGAAAGAAACCAAGACATAAATAATTTATATGGTTCGGCTAATTGTGCCTATATTCTTGGAGCTGCAAAGATTTTCACCATTTTCTAAGAGAACAATTTACAAGTAGCAACTGTTACATCATTTTTATAGCCAACAGGACCTTAAAAATCACCCTAAAACTAAGCTAATAATAATTAAAAAAAAAGGCCTAATTTTTTCTAGGGGTGTTGCCCCTCGAACTCCCTTAAAATCCCAAAGAACTTATTTTAATTTCTTAACAATCTTTAGTGAGTCAATCATCAATTTCCTAAGTGTTGCCCTCTGAACTCCTTTAAAATCCCAAAGAACTCATTTTAATTTCATAAAGATCTTTATCAAGTCAGTCATCAACTTAGGTGCCAACATAAAGAGGCTCTGCGTAAAAAAAGCTTACACACCAAATGATTAGTCAGTTCTTTGTGCTATTAAATATTGCTTTTGGGGGTTTTATGTTGGTAGTTCTTCTTGAAAAATGATTAAGAACATGGAGGTTGTGTTTTTCATTCAGCTATTTCCATTTATCATGTTTTGTGTTTTTAAGATATTTTTAGTTCTTTTCATAATACCTTTACTTGTTCTGCTAGTGTTACCCGTTTTCTTTCTTTTTGGAAGGTAGTCTTAGATGTTAGAGTTTGGAACGATTTATGGCATCATTATTACAGTTTATTCGTCTAAGGCAAATAGGTTCTTATGCATATTTAATAGTGAAACAAGTTTTTTTTTGCTGGGATTGATAATCTAAATTACATTGTAAATGGTTAATTTGTTATGTAGCTTGCTTAATGACTAATTGCTAGTTTGCTACATGGACTTTTGACACTGGAATTTAGGCAAGTAGTTAATTATATTGGTATATTGTTGGGGATAAGAATGACATAATTTGGGGAATTTTTAGTTGTGTATCATTGGATGATGCACATAAAACGAAGGCAATAATGGCCCTAGGCTGACATTAATAGTTAATAATGATACATGGCTTGTGGAAGATATGACTAGTAAGGTTGGCTCAAAGGATTCCACGATAACTGTGGTTATTGAAGGAACTTGGTCAATGCTAGTGGGGTTAGATGGAAATAATGGCATTGGTAGTAGTTGGGGGGAGAATATTTGCATGCATCATAAATGATAAAGTAAAATAAAAAGGTTGGAAGGCATGCTTAAGGTTCTGGTAGTGGTTTGGTGAATATAACAACCATGCAATAAGGGGGCTTTTTTATGCAAATAATATAATTTTTTTTATTTACAAAAATAATTTATTTTTAGATTATTTATCGAAATAGATTAATTTCTTAAATTAATTGAAAAATCGTTATTTCAAATGACGATTTCTCAATTGTAAATTTTAGTTGAAAAATCACCAAATCAGATGGCGATTTCTCAACTTGTTAGAAGAAATCGTCAAATGAGATGGCGATTTCTCATCAATTGCAATCAATTGCAAATCTGGTGATCGAAAATTAGAAAATCAATTAAGATATCGCCATATCACATGGCGATTTCCCAGCATCAGATTTTTTTTTATTTTTTTGTTTGTTTTTTGTTTTGAGATATTGTCAATTCATGTGGCAATTTCGTATTTCGTATCACAGTTTATAAGTTTTAGGTTTTATTTATGTTCGAAAGTACGTGACTAATGTATGAAAATTAAATTTTTTTTGAAATAAAATAAGTTGATAAGACTAATGCAAATGATCAAATTTTTTTTATATGAAATAAATTGATGAGACTACTATATGGGAATCAAATTTCTTCTGATATGAAATAAACTGATGAGACTTATACATGCAATCAGATTTCTTCTGATATGAAATAAGTTGAAAAGACTAATGCATGAGAATCAGATTCTTTTTGATATGAAGTAAGTTGATGAGACTAATGTATGAGAAATGTGATTTCTGCTGGTATGAAAAAAGTTGATAAGACCAATGCATGGGAATCAGATTCCTTCTGATATGAAATAAGTTGATGAGACTAATGTATGGATTGTAAATGTTAGACTGCAAAGATTAGACTAATAAATGGGATAAATTCAGACATTTTTAATGGGAAAAAATTTTGTTGACTATGTTGTATTATAAATATGTGTTCATCATTGTTATTTTTATTGTCATTTTCATTCTTGGCTGCTATTATTGTTTTCTCAGTTTAGTAATAGTGCTTCTTCATTCTCTTCTTTTGTTTCTTAGTTTTCAATTGTTAGTATTTTGTTTAGAGTTATTTCTATCTTACCAACATAAGTAATAGATTTGTTGCACTTGTCTGTTCTAATGGAGAAATTGTTAACAACAAAGAAGATGTTACCTTTCAAAGTGACCGTCCTAGAACTGTCATAATTGACGAAAATATTATAATAGAATAATTGAAGGTAAAAATTGGTGCAAAAATCAAAGCTACAAGCAGAACCAGAGTATCAGATATCAAGTATAGGCTTCCTATTTCCATGGGAGAAGGATGCATCTGATATAGGACGTTCCCACTTGAAGATGATGATGATGTCAGATGCATGTTTGATGTTCATCAGCAATTTTCTAATGTCGGTGTAATTGAGTTATATGCCAACCTTGAGGATGTACATCATGATGTTGAAGCTTCATACATGTCAACTGCAGATGCACATATGTCATGGTTGTTTGAGAATCCTGAATGTCAACCTCCTCCAAATGCACAAGTGGTGATGAATAATTTGTATGAATCTTTTCATTATTCATCTGTGCCACTAACAGTTTCAAGCTATGAAGATGATGAGCCAAACAACTTTATAATTATAGACTCTCCAATTAGAGGTGTTGAAATGGAATATGGAGGGCCAAGTTCATCTGTTATTGATCCTGAAGTGTCATATGGAGCCCATGGTGATTATGTTGGTGACTTTAGTGAACTGGAAGAGTATGTTGAAGCTGATAATAGTGATGACAACCATGATCCATGCCCAGATATCAGTGGTGATATCAACGCTTCTCATTTGTCATCTACTAGTGGAGCCAGCGATCTTCTTCATCAGTATGAGCCATTTCTCCATATACGCACCCTCGATCTGGATGCAATGCATGTAGCATAATTTTCAGAATATGCTTAAACACTAGAGTTTTCGAGAAGCTGGAATCCATCTAATAGTGAGCTCTACGTTGGGATGCAGTCACAGCAAAAGAGGCTGTGGTTTCTGCTAGAAAGCACTACAATATCAAGAACTCTGTAGATTACAGAGTAGTAAAATCGTCGCCAATCAAATATCATGGCCAGTGTACCATGTATGGCGCCGATTGTAACTAGAGTATAAGAGCAAGATTATTGAAAAAGACATAAGTATAAGAGATTAGAAAGTATAATGAGCCTCATACTTGTGCATCTGGGTATATTTTACAAGATCACATGAAACTAGATTTATTGAAGAAAACATAAGTATAGGAGATTAAAAAGTATAATGAGCCTCATACTTGTGTATCTGGGCGTATTTCACAAGATCACATGAAACTAGATTCGAACATGATATGTTCATGAATTTTGTCCTTGGTATAAGCAAATCCGGCCATTTTCGTCTCAGTTTTGGTTGCCGAGATACAGAATAAGTATGGATACATGATTTCCTCTAGGAAAGCGTGGATAGCGAAGCAGAAGGCAATTGTTCGACTCTATGGAGATTGAGATAAATCATACAATGATTTTCCAAAATGGTTGGGTGCAATGCAATATTTTGTTCCTGGCACAATAATGGAATTACAAATTGTACCTGCATACAATGGTCATCAAATGGTGCAAGGTATGGGTATTTTCCATCAACCTTTTTGGACATTCAAGTCTTGCATTGAAGGCTTTCCCTTTTGTAAACCTATTGTCCAAGTAGACGGTATATTCTTATATGGAAAATACAAAGGAACATTATTGTTTACTATTGCACAAGATGGCAATCGAAACATAGTACCAATTGCCTTTGCCATTGTAGAGGGTGAAACAAATGAGGCATGGTCATTTTTTCTCAACAACTTACGTAGATATATTGTTAGACAACCTGGGATATGCTTAATATCTGATCGACCCGAATCCATAAAATCTATAATCAAAGACTCAGGTAGTGCATGGAAACCTCTTTGTGCATATTTTGTGTACTGCATTCGACATATTGCAGCAAACTTCATGAGGAGGTTTAACAATAAAGAGTTGCGTCAACAAGTTGTTAATATGGGTATGTAATCGCATTTATGGTTAGTTACTCTCTTACAATCTTATTCATTTTAATGTTTATTTATTAGTTGTTAATAAGTCCAAAAATTATCATATTATTTATTTAGCGTACGAGTTACGATGACCCCATTTTTAGTGGCAGTATAAAAACCTTTGTGTGAAGAATGTAGAAGCGGTCGATTGAATCAATAGGATCCCACGGGAGAAGTGGGCACAATCATATGATGAAGGAAGACGATATGGACATATGACAACAAACTTGGCCGAATGTATAAATTCGGTGTTAAAGGGGAATCATCATCTTCCTATAATCGCTTTGGTGAAAGCCATATATTTTAGATTAGCAGAATTATTTAGGGTGATGAGGAACAAGCAAATTACAATGATGGCAGCCGGGCACAATTATTATGAAACAGTCACAAATGCTATGCAAGAAAATTGAAGAAAAACTAACTCACACCTTGTTCGGGGGTTTACACGAACAAATCAATCTTTCTTGGTTAAGGAGTTAGAAAACCCCCAAAAGAGAGTTGTGGCTTCGACATACAAAGTAAATCTTAATGAGAGGTGGTGTGAATGTGGGAAGTTTGAAGCGTACAGATACCCGTGTTCACATGTTGTTGCTGCTTGTGCTCATATCAATATTGATTGCATACTATATGTGGACAATATTTATAGAGTAGAGAGTATAAACACTGTTTATCGACATGAGTTCCAACCCGTCGAGAATGAAGCTTATTGGCCCAAATACAATGGTTCACAACTGTGCCCTAATCCAGAAATGCGAAAAGATCCCAAAGGTCGACCAAAATCAAGTTGAATTCGTAATGAAATGGATCTTAGGGAGAGAGGCCAACCAAAGCGTTGTGGATTATGTAGGAATGAAGGCCATAACCGAAAAAATTACCCTTAACAAGTCAGCACATCAGGGGAAAGTTTGCATCATTGATTATCAATTTATGATTATATTACGTATAATTAACTGTTTATATGTGTAAAATTTATCACTTTCAATTTCATGATGTAAATTTTCTTTCTTAATGAAATGCAATTAAAGTTATTTTATTTATCTTGCAACATAAATAATAAAAACACATATTATAGAAAATAATATAATTACTAGTATAAAATATCTTTCAGATATAATTATTAATTATTATAATATAATAATAATGATATAATGCATTAAACATGTTACCTACATAATTATTCTAATATAAATTATATCAATGTAATATACATAATAAAATAATTTTTATTAATTATCTTCCAACATAAGAAACATAGAAAAAAAATTACAATACAAATGTATAACATTTACAACATTGTATAACACCCTAAAAGTGCATAACTGTAAAACCATAAGACTATAAACTGTATAATACAAGTTTATATTTATTGACGGGGGCCCTATCGTGCGGCGTAGAATAACAATGTGGGGCTCTCCTATTACGTGGTGGCAATACTCTTCGTTCAATACTTTCATCTTCATTGCCACGTACGCCCCTGGTTTGACGTCTTTGGGCTCTTACTTCCACCGCCGGTGCTTATTCTTTAGTGGTTTCTTCCCGAATTAGCATAGAATCCCTATGTTCGCTTATAACCCTAGTAATGTCTGCCATATCAAAAAACCCTAACCCACTACCCATGGAAATAGTACGTGGTAGGCCAAAATTAGGGAAGGTACCACTCTCCAAGAGGGTTCCAAACTGATATACGCTTCTCAGATGTGCTTCTGGTGACATAGCAGTCAAAAGGTTTGCATCTAACCTACCGGTGCGCGGCTCCGACCGATAGCACCTATCATCATCATCCCCACCATGACTAAATGAACACCTGCGACTAGATGATACCCCAAGATCACACTTTGGTTCAGGATAACTGAAGGACATCCTAAGTGCATTGGTATCATCAACCTCTACTAAAATAGGTTGATTCATCCTCTGACTAATTTCATGTCGTCGAGTACGCTTGTGAAGCTCCATAGGAGGGTCTGGATTTGAAGTTTGTTGATAATGTGAGCTACTCCTCACATCATGAAGTCCCGATGATGGGAAAATAAATGGTTGACCGTGAGTATAAAACCATTTGATGTATTCATCTGATGGTGAAAAATTATTGTACACAATTTAAAGACCCTGAACAATTCGTCTAGAACGTTTTCTCCAAAATCGAATCCAGTTTGCATGCCTTTCAGCCCAGTTTTCTACATGATTACTGCGCATATCAACTCTGTGAACTTCGTCAAGGTTCACAGGTGGTTAGGGGATTGCTTGTTGCATCCCAAATTGGCATAAGACCTTATCCTGCTGGTGCTATTCCACAATCTGAAAATATATTAATACTGTGTTTGCTCTCCAGATGTGGCTATTTTGGAAGGCTTCTGATGTGAGGCATTCCACAATTTCATCTGCAATATATGGCCTCCATAGAAATTGTGAAATAATAGATAAAAATTAATACTAATCATTTGCAATAAGTTAGCTTAAAAATGCATGTACTTAAGGTAAACTATTACAAAAATTACCGTATTATGTCCAATACGATCTAGTCATACTTTAATGCTTTCAACGTCCGTAGTTGTATGACCAAACTGCTTCAGACTGCACCATTTGTTCAAATACATGTAAAATATGAATAACCCGCATGTAAATATAAGTTCTCGAAGAATAAATATAGTACTTATATTTATTACCTTAATGCAAGGGGATATACATAATTTTCTCTAACTATCGACGCAAGCAATGGAAGCCGGTACCATGCCCATGACTGCAGCAGCATTAAATAGCCACCTATGTCATGTGTCGCCCTAATTGTTGCATGGCAGAGTTCCCTATACAAGAACCTTAAACATGTGAAACCCCAACTATACTTCCTTACTTCATTCAAATTTGCGAAAAGTGGAAGATACATCACATGTACCCAATTTCCAAATTTATCAGGCATTAACATTCCACCAATGACGCGTAAAATATATGCTCGAGTAGCGGATTCCAGTTGTCATTTAGTTACATGTTCAGGGATATAACGAAACATTTCTATCAATCAAGTCATTTTGATAGTTGAGCCCTGAATGAAGTTTTTAGGAGGTATCACGCCTAACAATTCTTCGAATAAAGCCTCCAAGTGTAACAGACTTCCCTCTATTACCTCCTTCCCATAAATTGGTAGACCCAGTTAAAGTGCAACATCCTCTAGTGTGATTGTGCATTCACCGCATAAATAATGAAATGTATGCATCTTAAGCTTCCACCATTCAACCAACGCACGTATTAGTTTTACCTCATATTGACAGCAGTTAACTAGGGCTGCATGGTAAAATCCGGTTCTTCTTAAATAGTTTTCAATTAATGGATTCAGTGGTTCAAAAGATGCTTTCGATGATCGTGTTTCCAAGCGAGTATCCTGTTCAAGAAGTCATTAATTCATTATTTATAAAATTTATAATTTATACTGTTTTAAATATATCATTAACAAAATTTATAATTTAG
>JBBYHK010513250.1:0-61616 GCA_038382065.1 Adansonia grandidieri | reverse complement strand
ATCAAATGATTTGTTTTGTGTTATGAAGAAGTTCTTGAAGTGAGTTTCTTTTTCGATTCTATTGTAGCCTAAACCATCTTTATCAAAGAATGCCCTTTACGTTTCTAGCATGTTATTTAATTTTTGTTATGCCATATAAAACCTTGTAAATGAGTTATGTAAATTTATGTTCTTCTTAGTTAGATCATCAATATTAACTTGTAACTCTTCTACTCTTTTTCTTAAGATCATTATTTGTCATGCTTAGTGTTTCATTTTCGTCCTTGAGTTTAGAATTCATTTTCTTGTATTTTAAATTCATAACTTCGAATTCTAATGCTAATTCATCAAATACATCTCATAATTCATCAAATGAGTAAGAATTAGCATTAGAAGATACATTGGGCTTATCATGAGCCATGAGACATAGGTTGGCCACCTCCTTATCATCATTATCGAAAATGTCACTATCACTCCATATGGCCACCATTGCCTTCTTCTTTTGCTTTTTTGGGTTTGATTTCTTCCATATTAGACATTCAAATTTGATATGTCCCGATTTCTTACACTCATAGCAAATAACTTGTTCTTTCTCTTTCGTGCTTGAGTTTCCCTTCATTATTTCTTTTATAGGAGGTCTTCTAGCTTGTTCATTCTTATGAATTTGTTGAATCTTTTCATGAACATAGCCATTTCTTCGTCTTCCTCGAACATATCATCATCATCACTAGGTGCGGTTGATTTAAAGGCAACACTTGCCTTCTTTGATAGTTCTTGTCCATGCTTGATCTTCATTTCATAGGTTAGAAGGGAACCTATGAGTTCATCCAAAGAGAGTGTGTTAGGATCTTCGGATTCTTCAATTGCTATCACTTTTGCTTCCCAAGACTTGGGAAGACTATTGAGTAGCTTTTTTACCATTTCTTTATTTGGATAGGTCTTTTCGAGTGCCTTTAACCCGTTGATGACGTCCGTAAATCTATTTGACATTTCTTTGATGCTTTTATCTGTCTTTATCTTGAACAATTCATAGTTAAGTGTGAGCATGCTTATTTTGGATTCTTTGACTTAATTTGTTCCTTCATCTGTGGTTGCTAGCTTGTCCCATACTTGCTTTGCATTGTCACAAAGTGAGACTCTATTGTACTCACTTGGACCAAGAGCACAAAATAATGTGTGCATGGCTTTGGCATTTAGTTGTACCATTTTGGTGTCTTGTTCATCTCATTCTTCTTCTTCCTTTGGCAAAATACAATCTCTGACTTTCTTTTTTGGAATGAATGGACCATTGACATGATTTTCTATACTTTATAATTGTTTGCTTGGATAAGAAGCCTCATCTTTGTCTTCCAATATGAGTAGTTGTCACCATTAAAGAGTGGAGGTCTCATGATGGAATGCCCTTCAAGTCTTATAGCATTTGCATTTATCTTAAATGCCATAAGAGAAACTTCATCTGGGCTTTTCAACTTTTATGGGCTTCTTGAGGCTTTGATTATAATGTTTGCATTCTTTATTTTTGAGCTATTAAGGATCTTTTCTCAAGGTTGTGAGACCTATAAAAGAGGCTAAAGCTCTTGATACCAATTGTTAGCTTCCATGGAGAGATTGAACCAAGAGGGGGTGAATTGGTTCTATAAAAACTTTGTAAATTTGAAAATTAAAATAAGATAAGGAAGAGAGAAAAATCAATAATGGATATGTAGAGGTTTAGTCCTTTAATTTGGCACCTACGTCCTTTCTTCTTGGTACTTTTTTACTAAGGTGATTCCCATAATTCACTAAGGAGATTGTTACCTTTAAGGCTAAGGTATAACCTTACACAACTATCTTTTAAGACTTAGATAGAACTTTTCAAATACTTTAAGAATTATACCCTAAACTCTTAAATATTTTCACTCACTTTCACACAACCCCTTTTGTGAAATGAAAAAAGTATTTTGCAAACTAATTAAACCTCTAGTAGGTAGATGTTTGCTGGAATTTAAGTACAAGAAGAATGATATACAAATAGGCTTGAAGAATATGAATTGATACAAGTAGAAAATAATGAATTTGATGATTTTGAGCTTTTATTGTTCAATAATTCAATGAAATCTATGTCTTTGCCTTTTCAGCTATTTAGAACCTCCATTTATAGCTATAAATTGATTCATAGACGTTGAGCATTTAATGTAGTGGTTGGAGAGCCATTATAGCCGTCATAAATGCTGATTTTCATCCAATCCCGCATTATAATATCGATATAATACCAATAGTATCGATACATAGTTCAAAATAGTGACCATTACGACTTGTTGTATCGATACTGGGGTCTGAGTATCAATACTAAGCAAGCTGTATCGATACAGATACCTTTGTATTGATACATATAAGGGCTACTGCCAAACCTTGTATCGATACTAAGCAGCCTGTATCGATGCTTACACACTTGTATCGATACATTTGAGGGTTTCATACAAACCTTGGCTACACCAAGCCCTGTATCAATACTTGTAGAGTGAGTATCAATACTAAGCAGTCGTATCTATACATTTGAGTGTTTTATGCATAGTATCGATACATATGTTCTTTTTATCGATACTAACCTTCAAAACTTCTTTGTGAAATATTTTTGTTGACTCAAACATATCTCAATAATTACAAACTTAGTATTTTTAAAGATGCTTTTCAATTTAAACACAAACACGAAGTTGAGTATTAATTTAACTTAAGTTTGTTTGTTATATCAAAATCAAAATCAAGGTTAACATCTATACTTCATATTCTATAAGATTAAATAGTTGATGCATATGCTAGTCTTTGTACATTGTTAATGCCTTGTCTTGACAATATGATAACGAGAAGCACTTCTAGAAGCATGGCTTTAATGTATAAGGATTTCATCATCATAACTCATTACTAACTTTGCAAGGCAATTATGTTTTATAGGCTTTATCCAATTAGTGTCTGCATTAGTGTCAATCATTCTACTACAATGAAGGAAACCTTGAATCACTAACTAAGGTGATTGGTTTACACTGTTTAACTATTATATTCCTCATCTAATTTGATTCGTTCTAAGGCATATACTAATACGCCATAGCCTATCCAAAGCCATGCATGCAATAGTAAAAATGCAAGTTAGCCATTTTATGTGAATTATGAAAAAGGAAAATAATTAATTTTTTATTGAATTCAGCCAAGGGAGGGATTTTTCCTTCCCCATGGCCAAATCCTCCCCTGTAAAAAGGGGAAGGTTGTTTTATTACCTTCTCCTGGTTTTTAGAAGAAAAAAGGCTTTTTATTTAATTTTTATAAAAGAAAAATACTTATTTTGTTCATTTCATCTTCTATGTTTATTCATTTCATTTTTATCTTCTTCAACTCTTGATGGTAGTTCAATGATCCTTACTTCTTAATGTGATTAAACTGAAGCTATGGTATATTTCATGCTTTGAAAGCTAAGCTTGGAACCATAACCATTCTTTTTTGTTTTGTTTAAGTGTCATTAAAATGATATTTTCAAAGTTTAAATGCTTTAAATCATGTTCATATGTGCTAAAATAAATTCCAATGTTGATAGGTTTCATTACTTATGCATAGTTGTATTTAGCATTTTTTTTCTTTACATCTAGTTGACTATTTTTCTTAACTATTGATACTTTGAGAATTTTTGTTATGTGTTGAGGTTGGTAGTGTTCTAGGATGACATTAACAAGTATTTAGGTCTAGAGTGAAAAATGAAAATTTTTAGGGGTTATTTTGTAAATAGTTGGAACTTTGGGAGTTAAAATCTTTTTTTTTTAATTTTAAGGCATTTAGGGGCTATTTTGGATCATGGCAACACTTATAGCAATTTTTTCATAATTTTTTCAATTTTTTTCAAACTTGTTTAAGAGTATTCCTTAGCTTGGCCAAATCTTATAGGGAGTATAATGCAATTTTCACATCTTTTAGGCCATTTGGGGATATTTCTTAGCTTGATCAAACCCTTAGGGAATATTTAATAATTTTTCAAACTGTTTTAGACTTATCTAGGGCATTTACATGCCTATTTCAATTTGGTAGTGGTTAAAAAAAATAGAAATTTTTCAATTTTTAGGCATTTTAGGGCCATTTGGTAATTTTGAAAAATTTAAAGACTAAATTGCCAAATATAAGAAAAATTTCAAGGCCTTTTTAGTTCTTAGCTGAATGTTTCATTTCTCCATAGAAGCATTTTTCATGCATTTTAAACATAACTAAGCACATTTCTTGCATTTTATCCTTTTAGAAGTCTTTTCATAATTTCGAAAAGTATAAGGACCTAATTATAAAATTGAAAAAAATGTTCCAAGGCCAAAGATGTTTGGCCAAATGGTTTTAATGATTTTTGGTGAAATTTCCATGTGTTTTATTGTATTTTTGGTGGTGGTTTACATTATCTAAATCATTTAGGGATAATTTTGTAAATTTTAAAAATATAGGGACCATTTAGCAAAGTCTTACATTTTAGGCCTACTTAGTTCATTGTATTTTGAACATTTTGGTTGCATACCTGGTGTTTTAGGCATTTTAGGGCTAAAGTGTAATTTTGAAAAGTTTAAAGACCAATTAGCAATTTTTGCATTTTATGTAACATTGATTATCTAATTTATCCACTTAGGGTATAATTATCATTTCATATCACTATCAAGTCTTTTATGGTTACTAAGATACTTCTATGTCACGACATACTTTAGGGGTATTTTAGTAATTTAGTTTAAAATTGAATCCTTTATGGTTATCAAGATCTTTTCATGTTGAAGGTGTATTTTAGGGATATTTTTAACTTTTCATATCATTATCAAGTCCTTTAGTGGTACCAAGATACTTTTATATCGAAGGTATACCCTAAAGGACGTTTTAGCAATTTTATTTCAAAATCGAGTCTATTAGAGTTGCCAAAATACTTTCATGTCAAAGGTGTACTTTAAGGGTTATTTTGGTCTTTTCGACCAAATTTGAGTCTTTTAAGTCTAGTTTCGTAGTTTTTGTTGAAACCAAGTTTTAGGACAAGTTTTTATAATTTTTGAAAATCATGGTAATGTCTAAAACTTAAAGTAGTACATGGGATATCTCCTAATATATAGGGGTTTCTTGGATAGGTTTGACTTTTCATATCATTATCAAGTCTTTTTGTGGTACCAGGATACTTTCATGCTGAAGGTATACCTTAGAGGACGTTTTAGAAATTTTATTTCAAAACTGAGTCCATTAGAGTTACCAAGATATTTTCATGTCAAAGGTATACTTTAAGGGTTATTTTAGTCTTTTTGACCAAATTCGAGTCTTTTAAGTCTAGTTTCATACCTTTTGTTGAAACTAAGTTTTAGGACAAGTTTTTATTAATTTTTGGAAATCAAGACAATGTCAAAACTTAGAATAGTACGTGGGATGTCTCCTAGTATATGGGGGTTTCATAGGGATACCAAATCAATAGCTTTTGATATTTTGAGAAAAGTTGCTCTTTGGAGAGCACAGTATGATGAAAGTTGTAAGCTGCGTTCAGGGGGGAGTTATTGTCTATCGTTGGCCTCTATGGTAGAATCAGTCAGGGGCTTGAGAGGTAGTGGTTTACCCTATGGTGGATGTCAGCGGTTTGAGTCCGTTTATCTCTAACTCGTGAACTTAGCCAAAACAAAGCTATATGAAAGTACCCAAGTTTTTCGATTCGGCAGTTCGATCTATGATTTATCATTCATGGACGTTGATAAGATCCTTCCATTTCATTTAGCAGCACCTTAGGATGGCATAGCCTTAAAGTAAAGTTAAGTTAAGGGCGAGGTTCAAACGAGGAAAGGCTTACAGTGGATACCTAGGCACCCAGAGATGAGGAAGGGCGTATTAAGCAATGAAATGCTTTGGGGAGTTGAAAATAAGCGTAGATCCAGAGATTCTCGAATAGGTTAACCTTTCGAATTGCTGCTGAATCCATGGGCAGACAAGAGACAACCTGGAGATAAAAAGACACCTTTTTTCAAAATGAGTAAAAATCAAGATTTTCGAAGTTTATAAAATAATACTTCTTGTTCCTTCGATTTCATCTGGTGGGGTATGAATGGCATTTTTATTATGAAAGATATTTAGAAACTCGATTTTCTTGAATGGAATGATAAATTTAGTTAGGCAATTTTTGAAATATGGGAATCATAATTAAATACTGGATATCTAAAAACTGAATAAAATCAAGTTTTAAGTTAGGACATAATTAAAAGGTACCAATTTTTTAGTGTCATGAGAGGAATCAATCCTTACTCATGATTGTAACTGACTTTTAAATCCTTTCACGTGATCTCTGGTATGAACGTAAACCTTGAAGTTTGTTTTTAAAGGTTTTGTAACCTTTGAAATATGAACTTTGATAGGTGACCAATCTTACCAAGCCAAAATAAATTGGTGGCAATGCTAAGACAAATAGTCATTTTGTAATGACTATTTAAGGTTAAGTCGAGTGAGCAAATCATCTCGATGACTTAGTCTCCAAACGTGAAAAATAAAAAGTATATATATATATAGAAATAAGCGATTCATATACTTTTAGGTTCGATGGGTTGGGATTTGTATCTAGGCTACGTTGCGATAGCTTAACGACTCTACTAGGGATGGTTAAAGAGTCATGCCTAATTTAATCACATGTTAGATGAAGTTTCGATTAATTCAGTTTCCACTGGTATTTAATTGTGATTCTTAATATTTCTAAAATAATTTTTCATATTTTTTATTTATATGGAAATAGTGTATATTGTTTATATTTTCGCTAACTCTTCTTATTTGTCTATTTATTTTTATATGTTTTAGGGGAATTTAGGATAAGGGGTTTTTATTGCTTTTGAAAGAGTAGAGTCTCAAAAGGTTTGTTTGCACCCCACACACACTGCACACATGCATATGAATTAGATCATCTTCCAAACATATTGTAGACACTTTTATTGTCCAAGCCACTTTGAAGCAAGTGAAGCTTAACTTGGGACCCAGGTGAGACACACATGCCTCTTTCATCCCTAACCAATTTTTTGACATCCCAACTTAATTAAAAGGCCAAAAATAAATAATAATAGAGAATAGATTAATAAATACGACATTAATTAGGGAAACATGAAGGTTTAAAATGTCTAGGGAACCTGATAACTTTATAAAATAAAGTTATTTAGTCTTGTTATTAATATTAAATTAGCTAGGTCTTAGAGATTTTTATTTAAATTTTATTTATAGTAGTATTCTTTTATTTAAATTTTATTTATTTTTAGTAGTTTTTAATTTAGTATTATGTACTTTTCTTATATTTTAATTACTTAGTTATTTAAGTACTTTTCATATTTTTGTAGGTCAAAACCCAAAAGAGTTTCCAAAAGTGCAATAACTTAATCAAAAAGTATAGTGGACTCAATCAAGCAAAGCGATCGAGTTTGGCAATTTCAAAAAATAATATGTTTAAGCTACTTGGAGACCAAGTTTCTACCTTCAGGGTTTTACCTATAAATAGGACTCTTAGGATTAGATTTAGGAGATCTGAGATACTCTATAGTTTTATATTTTTCTCTAGTTTCCTATAGAAGAGAGAAGCCACCATAATGTTTAAGAAACTAGAGAGATTTTTGGAGAAACTTAAAGATCAAAGATCCAGCCAATCTTAGTTTTCTTTTTCCTTTTATTCTTTTAATCTTTCTTATAATATTTATGATGGTGAAACTCCTTGGTTTTATATTTTATATATTTATTATGAGCTAGATTTATTTCTATAGGGTTACAATAAAACTCAATATGTAATTTGGAATATTTTATTTTATTTTCTTGATTTAATAATATTTGAGTTGTTTGTTCAATCTTGTTTTTAATGTTTTTAATTGCCTAATCACTAATTAGATTGATTTGGTAACCTTTATAAACTTGAAAAAAGAATTTTGTGTATAGACCTAGATTGAATGACATATGATTCAGATGCATTTATTAGGATGAATTGATATGTATGTCAGATAAGAATATACGAGCATAGCATTTGTAACCAAATTGGAGTCTAAGCTTAATGAGTTTCTTTTAATTCAATTTGCATAGGAATTTAGTAAATTGGTTAAAAGAGATATCTTTATAAGACCATCGGAAGAGACTTATAAATAAATTAGAACTTTAGATTAACAACTTATTATCATTAGTTAAGTTAAGAGAGTAGGGTTTTATTCAAATGAAGTGTTGAGGGAAATTGTAATCCTAAGCTTTTATTATTTATTATTTACTTTATTATTATTATACTACTAATAATAATAATTATTATTATTATAATATTTAGTTTTAATTTATAATTTTTAATCACTTGTTTGAATATGATTAATTTGTTTTAATTTTTGTACTTAACAAATTTAGTATCAACTCCTCGTGGGATCGATACTCTAATTTATCACTATATTACTTGTTGTGATACATACATTTACGTGGTTAATTCAAACACCAAGTTTTTGGCACCGTTGCCAGGGAATTGTTTTACTATTTTTGTTAATATTAATACCAAGCAATCTTAGTCTTAATTTAAACTTTTATTTATTTATCTGTTTATTTTATTTTATTCTGTAATTATCAATTGTCATCTGAAGAAACTAAAAAAAGGAACGTAATCAATTCTATATCGCACAATTAGCCGTGATTTCCAAAAAGCTTGATAAATTGGAAAGGTCATGTGCTATCCAAAACCAGTTCATAACTTATGAATTATATGAGGGAGGAGATATTAATGATCATTGCCTAATTTATGCTGAATCCATTTAATATGTTGGGAATAATAATTTGCAATAGGATAATTTTTATTCCAACGACTACAGTCCAGATTTGAGTGATCAAATTTTTTGGTGCAACACTCAATGCCTTTCATATTCAGTTGAGCCAACCTTTCATCAGGGTTTTCCATCACATGCCTGAGTTTTTATGCTAGAAAAGAAGCCATCAATGAAAGATTTGTTTATGGAACTTAGGACAGAAAATGAAAGCCAGGACACTATCATTCAAATTATAACAACATCTTTGAGGAACCTTGAGGCACAAGTGGGCTAACTTGCTGATGCCATCTGCAATTGCCCTCAAGAAACTTTACCATGCAATACTGAAACAAATCTTATAAATAGTAAAGAGATAAAAGGGGATAGTGAGGAGATATAATTGCTAAACAAATCGTTTGAAGATGAAATTATGGTTGATAAACATGATGAAGAGGCTTAAGAAGAAAAGAGCTAGTTTAACCCACTATCATCCTTTCTTAAAGAATATGATGAGTATTATGTAGTTAATATGGTGGAAGTTCAACCAATAAAGAGTTTATAGAGAGTTATTCCACCAATTCATTCGAGGCATCTTTGATTTCAACTACTGAGTGATATAACATTGACTTTATTGGGTATTCATTATTGCTGAAGGCATAACCACATTCTATTAGTTTCACTCCTTTGTTCGAACCATTGGGATTTTTAGCTAAAGCAACATTGTCTTTAAAGCCTCTTATTCAAAAATCAACTTCATTGGAGCATAAGCCCTTGTTGATGCTTTTAAGAAACTATAAAAAGGCATTAGAATGGTTACTTGCCGACATAAAATAGGTTAGGAAGTTCAAAGTGAAAGGCAACATCTTGGGGAGGCAAATTTGGTCATCCAAGGTCTTACAATAGTTTTTCCTACCCAAAATAATAGTGGAGATAGTCAAGTCGAAGACTATAATTCAAGCACTTCTTGGGAAGCAACCCAAGCTTTTTAAACTTTTTTTCCCTTAATTTTAGAAATTTTTTCATACTGAATGTTTTTCTCTTCCTTTCATAGGTTTTGCAAAAAAAAAAAAAAAAGACTGGCTCAACAGTACTAAAATTTGGCATTGCTGTGCCTATATATGTCGAAGTTAGAGCACTAGAATATGGCGTTGTGGAGCCATGGTTGAAAAAATGCAATGCAAGGCCCTACTAAGCCCAGCAAGGGCACCACAGCACCCCAATAGTTTAAGACTCGACGTTGTAGTGCCTATGTCTCAGTACTGTAGGGCTAATAGCCTTTTCCCTTTTTTTACATTTTTTTTAATTTTCAAAACCTTTATTTTACCTAGTTGCTAGCATCAATGCGACAAGTTTTTAGACTTTAATTTTTAATTTTATTTTTTAACCTTAAAATACTTAAAAAAGTTAAAAAATTTTGTTTGGATTATTATTATTACTATTTTAGGATTATTTCTAATAAGTTTGTTTTATTTGATTTTCTTTTACAGCTTTCCACAAACTTTGACAAACAAGATTAGGTCAAAGAGGATAATTTGAGATTTTCTTGAAATTTCTTCATTAAAAAAAGGGAGTTTCTTATTCTTTCTCTTTTATTTGCAAATGTTAAGGACAATGTTTGTTTTAAGTTTGGGGGTGAAGTTATTATGTTATTAGTGTCGAATTAGCCCAGGTTAATTGATTCTTGCATTTTTTTTCCTTTTATCTTCGTATTTCCATAAATTTTTTCTTTGTTTTTGCATAAATTTGTTTCTAAGAGTCTAGTATGATTGGGATGTTTATGCTTAATATGATGAGATCCTTATCCAATGACGAAAACGAAGTTATTGACTTATTTTGATTCTTGGGAAAATATAAGCATAATTTAATTTTATGATTAGACTTTTTTCTTTTTCTCGTTGTTAGAATGTGACTTTTTGAAAATTCTAAGCATTTGATCTCTTGCATTGATTCATATTGCTTATTTGATGCTTGTTTATGTTGATGTAAATTGCAATTATATCTAGAAGCCTAGAACTTGTTTGATTCTCTGTTGTGGTGAAATCCTAGACAACACTAAGTTAAAGAGTCATTCATTTGGTTTTGTTTCTTTCTTTTGTTTTAACATTAATAACAAGTAATCTTAGTCTTAATTTAAACTTTTATTTATTTATTTATCTATTTATTTTTTTATTTTTTAGGTAATTGGAAGAGATAACGTTTTATAATTATCAATGGTCATCTAAAGAAAATGGAAAAAAAGGAACGCAAGCAATTCCATATCGCATAATTGGCTGTGATTTCCAATAGTCTTGACAAATTGGAAAGAGCACGTGCTATCCAAAACTAGTTCATAACTTATGAATTATGTCATTACCCAATATATACTAAACCCATTCAATATGTTGGAAGCTACAATATACAATAGGATTATTTTGATTCCGACAACTATTATTCATATTGGGCTGATCATCCAAATTTTGCTTAGTGCAACACTCAATGGCCTTTATATTCATCTAATCCAACCTTTCGTCAAGGGTTTTCACTGCAAGCCCAAGTTCCCATCCTAGAAGAGAAGCCATCATTAGAAGAGATGTTTATGCAATATATGGCAAAAATTAAAAGCCAAAACATTATCATTCAGACTGTAGCAGCATCTTTAAAGAATCTTAAGACAAGTGGGCCAACTTACTGATGCCATCTATAATTGGCCTCAAGAAACTTTACCATGTAATACTAAAACAAATCTTATAAATGGCAAAGTGATAGAAGTGGATAGCAAGGAGCTAGAATTTAAAGATGAAATTGGGATTGATAAATTTGATGAAGAGGTTTAAGAAGAAAGAACCAGTTTAACCCACCATTATCCTTTCTAAAAGAATATGATGAGTATTGTGCAATTAATATGGTGGAAAGTGCATCCAATAAAGTGTTCATAGAGACTTATTCCTTTGATCCATTCGAGACATCTTTGATTTAAACTTCTAAGTGGGATAACATTCACTTTATTAGGTGTTCAAAGTTGTTGGAGGTATAACCATATTCCATTAGTTTCACTCCTTTGTTTGAACCATTGAGATTTTTAGCTAATACAATGTCATCTTTAAAGCCTCTTATTCAAAAATCACCCTTATTGGAGCATAAGGCCTTACTGATGCATTTAAAAAACTATAAAAAGGCATTGTGATAGTCAATTGCCAACATAAAATGGCCTAGAAAGTTTAAGGTGAAAGGGAAACATTTTTGGGGAGGCAAATTTGGTCATCAAAGGTCCTACAACAATTTAGCCAACCCAAAATAACAATGGAGATAGTTAAGCCGAAAACTATAAATCAAGTGCATCTCGTGAGGCAACCCAAGCTTCCTAAACTTTTTTCCTTAACTTTAGAATTTTTTTTCATACTCAATTTTTTTATTCTTTTTGTAGGTTTTACAAAAAAAATAGGTTGGCACAATAATGCCAAAATTTGGCATCGTTGCCCCCATATACGTCAAAGCCAGGTTTGCAGCATTGTGACTAAAAAAATACAAATGCAAGGCACTGTTGCACCCAGTAAAGGTGTCGCAGCACCCTAATAGTTTGAAACTCAGTGTTCCAACATCGATGTCTCAATTCTGCAGCACTAGCCATTCTCTTCCCTCATTTTCACATTTTTTTGTATTTTCAAACCCTTATGTTACCAAGTAGCTGCACCAACGCAATGAGTTTTTAGAGTTCAATTTTTAATTTTTAATTTTATTTTTTACCTTAATTTTTTTTAAAAAAGGTAAAAAAATTTATTAGGATTATTATTGTTTTTTAGGCTTATTTCTAATAACTTTGTTTTTTTCTTATTTTCTTTTATAGCTTCCCACCAATTTTGGAAACAAAATAAGGTCGAAGAGGATATTAGAGATTTACCTAACTTTCTTTCATTAAAAGTGGAGTTTCTTATTCTTTCTCTTTTATTTATAGACATGAAGGACAATGTTTGTTTTAAGTTTGGGGGTGAGGTTTTTGTTTTGTTAGTTTCAAATTAGTCTATGTTAATTAATTCTTACATAATTTTTTCTTTTTATCTTTGTTTTTGCATAAATTTTTCTTTGTTTTTGCATAATTTTTTTCTAAGAGCCTACTACGATTGATATGTTTATGCTTAATATAATGAGATCCTTATCCAAAGATGAGAACTAAGTTATTGATTTATTTTGATTCTTGGGAAAATATTAGTATAATTTAATTTTATGATTCGAATCTTTTGTTTTTCTCATTATTAGAACATGAATTTTGAAAATTCTAAGCACTTGATCTCTTGCATTAATTTATATTGCTTATTTGAATACTATTTATATTGATGTAAATTTCAATTGTGTCTAGAAGCTGGAATTTGTTTAATTCTCTCTTGAGGCAAAATCTTAGGCAACACTAAGTTGAAGAGATGATTTAAGCCATTTTTGGATCATTTAAGCCTTTCTAAGCCTACCTTTATATACTTGTCCTTAGTTACCCTATTTGAGCCTAATTGATATATCCTTTTCTTTTGATTGCCACCTTATTGAGCCTACTCTAATAAGAAAAACCATCATCAACCTTTATTGTATAAGCATGAGAACGAAATTGTTTCAGAAAATACTATGAGCCACATTTGAATTATGTTGTGATTGGTGAAAAAAAAAAGAAGACAAATTTTAAAAAAATTTAAAATGAAAAAAATAAAAATTATGTAAATTAATAAAATGGCATGAAAAAGAAAATGTCATAGAAAAATGGGTATGTGCTTTAAACTCGTTGTGAAAGGCTGAACAAAAGAATTGGAACAATGAAAAGTGTTTATGGTGAATTAAGTCAAAATATATCTTTTATCCTACCTTTACCCTCACCTTTCATTACAAGTTTAATAAAAGTCCTACGTGATCTTTGGTGAGATATTGGTTTATATTAATGGGGAGAGAGATTAAAAGCAAACATATGAGAATTTAGTATTAATTCATAGTTTGCATTGGCATAAATTTATTCAATTGGTATGTAATGATTTGTAAGGATCATTTATACACACTGAAAATCCATTTGAAACATTGAGATTTATGATTGAGTCGAAGCATGAATTTGAATTATGTTGATATCTATTTTGAGTTAAGATATTGAGATAACTTTTAAGGAAAATTAAGGCAATCATTATTTAAATACATTTATCTCAATTCGTGTTTCATGTTATTTTGTTTCACTCATTTGGTTTTATTTTTTCTTTTGTTTTGTGTTGTTGAGGACTAGTAAAATCTTATGTGTGGGGGCGTGATAATCTATCAAATAGAGTTATTTAGTAACATTATTGATATTAAATTAGCTAAGTCTTAGAGATTTTTATGTAAATTTTATTTATAGTAGCTTTAGTTTATTTAAATTTTATTTACTTTTAGTAGTTTTTAATTTGTATTATGCACTTTCCTTATATTTTAATTATTTAGTTATTTAGGTATTTTCCATATTTTTGTCGAAAACTCAAAGAAGTTTTCAAAAGTGTAACAATTTAATCATAGGGTAAAGTGGACACAATCAAGCAAAGTGATTAAGTTTGACAATTTCCAAAAAATAATACGTTTAAACTTAGAAACTAAGTTTCTACCTTTAGGGTTTTAGGATTAGACTTAGGACATATCCTATATGGTCTATAGTTTTGTTTTTCTCTAGTTTCCTAAAGAATAGAGAAGCCAACATAATATTCAAGAAGCTAGAGAGATTTTGGAGAAGCTTGAAGATCAAAGATTTGACCAATCTTAGTTTTCTCTTTCTCTTTACTCTTTTTATCTTTCTTGTATTATTTATGATGGTGAAAGTCCTTGGTTTTATATTTTATATATTTATTATGAACTATATTTATTTTTCTAGGGTTATAGTGGAACTTAATGTGTACTTTGGATTATTTTATTTTATTTTATTTTCTTGATTTAATGATATTTGACTTGTTTGTTCAATATTGCTCTTAATGATTCTAATTACCTGATCATCAATTAGATTGATTTGATAAATTTAATGAACTTGGAAAAGGGAATTTTGTGGTTAGACCTAAATTGAATGACATATGTTTCATATTCATTTATTAGGATGAATTCATATGTGTGTTAGATAGGAATACACGAGTCTGCCATATGTAACTAAATTAGAGTCTAAGCTTAATGAGTTTCTTTTAATTCAATTGCTTAAGCGTATAATAAATTAGTTAAGAGAAATATTTCTATAAGACCATCAAAAGATACTTATAAATAAATTAGAACTCTAGGTCAGCAACTCATTCTCTTAGCCAAATTAAAAGAGAAGAATTTTACCCAAATAAGTGTTGAGGGAAATTGTAATCCCAGGCTTTTATTATTTGCTTTATTATTATTATTACTACTAGATTGAAGCATAGGCATGAGAACCACTTATATGGATTAAACCATTAGAGTAAGAATAAGCTTAAGATAAATGAGATTAATGCTTTAATCATACTTGGGAATCAAATGGCACGTGGTTTGGTAGTTATTTAACTATTTTGAGTCTGGTTCTGCTGAATTTCAATGGATGACCATTTTGAGTTAGTTAAAACACCTTTTTTGCATGAAGCTAAGATATGGCCATTTAAAGCAGGGGTTCTCTTTGAGGGCATGCATCTTAGATTGTTTGCTAAACTTAAATAAAAACATACTCTATTTGGAAGGGTTTCAGCCTTTGATCAGACCACCTAGCCTTGTAAAAAGATTGCTTGCAAGCAAGCTTAGTTGAGTTGTCAAAATGTAATAAACTTGCATGGGAATAAGATAATCAGCAAAATGGAGGTTAAGAACACCTCGAGGACATTCATTAGAGAGGATCCTTTAGTTTTAGTGTAGAAAAAAATCAGAGAGCAAAAAGAGAGCAAAAAAAGAGAAAAAAAAGTAAAAGAAAGAGTGATAGCTTTAAGTTTTAGCATAAGGTTGTTTTCTCTTGTCTTTTATCTTAATTTGCATCTTTTTCTCTCTTCTATGTGATATTGATGATCCTAAGCCATGCTTGGGGGATGATTTGCTCCAAGGTGTAAAAACCTAGTTATGGCCAAATCTTGAGCTATGACCTCAAATCATTATATTCGATTATTCTTTTGTGTAAAAAATAAGTTTCCATGAAGAAAATTTGTTTTCCAAATGTTTTATGTTGATTTTTTTTTTTGTTCCATGTAAGTTTTCATCATGTGTTCTTCCATATTTTGGTTATGATGTTGTCTTATGTTGTTTATGTTTCATGATAAGTATGATGCATTTTGTGGTATCAACATGCATTATTGTCATGATTTACATGTCCATGAATCTCCCATGAATATATTATGATTATGACAACATTATCATGTATATTTGTGAATCCATGTATGTTCATTTTAATGGGGTATTTTGAAAGTAAAATCATATATGATGGAATATTGGTATGATTATTAGTGAAAAATGATTTATAGATATGTATTTAAGAGTTAGAAACTTTTAGGGACCATTTTATAATTTCTCATAATGATTCCACGTATACTAGGAGCCATTTTGTAACTTCCATGCATTTTTACGTCACTTTCCATGACTTAGGTATTTTATGTTATTTCATGTCATTTAGGTTATTATCCATGAGCTAGGGATTTTGGTGCAACTTCATGAACATTTATTCATCTTAGTCATTTTCTATGACTTAAGGACTTTTATGTCATTTTATTCATTTTAATGTCATTTAGGTCATTCTCGATGATCTAGGTATTTTTATGCAATTTCATGAACTTTGACATCATTTAGTCATTTTCTATAACTTAAGGACTTTTATGTCATTTCATGCATTTTAATATCATTTAGGTCATTTCCATGATCTAGGGACTTTGATACAATTTCGTAAATTTTGATTTCTTTAGATCATATTCCATGATATAGGGACTTTCATGCAAATTACATGAATTTTAGTGATATTGAAGTCATTTTCCATGACTTGGGAATTATTATGCAAATTTCATGCATTTAATCATTTTCTATGATTTAGGGCCATGCCATAATGTCCATGCATGCTAGGTCTATTTAGATTATTTTCCATAATCAAAAAGTCATTTAGCAATTTCATATAGAAACTTTAGGGTCATTTTCATAATGATATCCTTTAAATTAAATATATTTATATGCTGATTATATATAATATTAAAAAATCAAGGCAATATCTTCGAGTTAAAATAGTTTATAGGCGTGCTTCCAGTATATGAAAGTCACTTCATTGATTATTTTATACGAAGGAATATCCTCTTTAAACAAGTAAATCAAAATTTTCAATTTTCTCAAGAAACAAAACTTTCAAATCCTTTAAGTTTTCAGGGGTGCAAAAATATTTTGATTTAAAAAATATATAAAAATCCAATTTTCTTAAAATTGAAAAAAATAATATTAATTATAAATGATTTAAAAAAAAGGGAGTTATAATTAAATATCAAAAAATCAAAACCAACCATAATCGAGATTTTAATTAACATATACTTAAGCAATACCAATTTTCGGGCATCGTAATAGGGATCAATCCTTATTCATAATTGTAACTGAATCCAGATCCTTTGTCACATGAACTCTGGTATAATGTACACCTTAAAGCTTATTTTTAAGGGTTTCATAACCCTTAAAATATGAGCACAAGTAGGTGACCAATCTAACCTAGCCAAAACAAGATTGGTGGTGACTCTGAATTATTTGGTCATTTTGTGATGACCATTAAGGTTAAGTTGGACGTAAAATTCATTTGACAATTAAGTCCCATCCCGATATCAGAAAATAAATTTTACTTGTTTAAGTCTGGCATGTTGGATTTGCATTTGGCACGTTACAATAGCTTGGCGATTTTGCTAGGGATATCATGAGAGTTAGGCCTCAAATTAATTATATGTTAGCTGAAATTCTCAATTAATTGGTTTTTATAGGTAATTAATTATATTTCCGTAGGTTTTCTAAAATTTTGTTTTGTAAATAAATTTGTGCATATTTTTATGTTGTCCTACTAACGTTTCGTCATGTTTTGTTTATAGAATAATTTAGGATAGGGTTGTAAATTAAGTTATAAAAAGGTTTGTTGTTCTTTCGCACAAACGAATCACATGCATTTCATGACATGGGGTCGTTATGGGTGTTAAACCTTCTTAGGAGGGGATAAAGTAGCTCTGCATTCTTAGGTGTTAGCCTCTGTCTGGGTTCATGAAAAACCTATCGACTGTAATTCCTACACTTTCATAAGGTGTTAGCCTCATCATAGGCTTGAAAGTTATTCCCATTTTAATTGAACTTTTTATGACAGAAACCCACATTGGGTATGGATTAGGCACCTTATTATTTCTTTCTAGATTAGGAGAACAATTTGAGAATTAATTTAAATGTCAAACCTAAACCTCATGTAGTGAACCAAACTTTGCTTAGTTAGAGCCATACTCGATTTCAAAGATTACTAAAAAACTAAGAGCATGTGAAGGAACAATTTCAACCTTCTTATTTTGCAAGTTATAGTGTAAATAGTAATATTTGTTTTAGATTAACTTTTTATGTTCAAAGTTTTATTTTTATCCATATTTATGTTTAAGTACTAATTCATGTTTTTCTTTCACTTTCTTTTGCATACATCATATGCATATAGAGATACTTGCTTTAAAATGAGTTTGCACTAGATTGGATTTTCATTAGGATCCATAGAGGATGATTAGAAAGAGTTGTCATCTACAAGAAATTTCATGAAGTTTTCAATGTTAGTCTATGCTCCAAAGCAAGTTGTATTGGATGAGGCATATATAAGTTAATAATGCAAACTAATCACTTATGTTAGAGATTCAAGGTTTTTCCTTCACGTTAGTGATGTGAATGATAATCATGCAAACAGTAATTGGATGAAGCCCATGAAACATAATGGCCTTGCCAAGTTAGTAATAAGTTTCGATGATGAGGTCCTTATGCATCAAAATCATGTTTCTAAAGCACTCATTGTTAAGAAAGGGCATTGACAATGCACAAAGACTAGCTCATGCTAAGTCTTCATGCATTTGATGCATGCAAGTCTTTGATCTTATAGAAATTGAAGTATACAAATACTTGGGGATATTTATGGGTGCTTATTTTATGGAAACAAGTTCACTGAACATGGTTCGTATGAGAACTCCATTTGGTATAAGTCACTCAAGTGCCTATGGAATATGTACGCATGTGCCAATTATGTATC
The DNA here is from genome assembly GCA_038382065.1 of Adansonia grandidieri. Taxonomy (NCBI): domain Eukaryota; kingdom Viridiplantae; phylum Streptophyta; class Magnoliopsida; order Malvales; family Malvaceae; genus Adansonia; species Adansonia grandidieri. The sequence goes on along the minus strand of JBBYHK010513250.1, from coordinate 42,716 downwards.
TTAGTCCTTAGACTTGTGATACTGGGGTCATCTCATTTGAGGAGTGTCATACTTTGATTTATCTAAAATGGGTCCACAATGGATGTATACTTAAGGTAGGGTACATTAGGTAGACATGAATCATATGGTAGATGAATGCATGATGTAGAGAGGATTCACCACTCTAAGTGACATTGAAGACATATCTCATATGTTCTTGGCTTTAGTTAACTTGATAGTCATAGGCCAACTCATGATGGATTTACAAAAAATGTTTCTCTAAATTCATGAGGTTAACCAAAAGTTGCAAAACTAATATGGATTGATACATGAGTAGACATTGCACCATACTCGTAGTCTTTTCGAGATATCTAGTAAAAGGACCAAAGTACACTAAAAAGCTGGTTACTGAAAGGTTTCTTGAAGAGATCATACTAACTCTTCCTACATATTGGGTGGCCATGATGCCTTGTTGAGGCTAGTCTTGGTCTATAAATATAAATACACTTACCTAGGTAATTATATTTATTGTCATTATGGTCGAAGCCTAATGGATCATACATAATACGATGATCTCTTGGATTAAAATTGGGATTTAATTTAGTATGACTTAATTAAATAAAAGGTATAATAAGGAGGACTTAATTGAATAAGTTTAGTTAAGGATAATTTAAGACAAATTAGATTTATGAAATATAATTAGAGATGCCTTAATATGGCAATAATGAGAAAACTGTCTTATCACGATAACATCTATTTATAGACATGGTTTTAAGGATATTATTAAATAAAGCCAAATAATTGTACTTGAAAAATTAAATAATTATTTGATAATTATTTAATTAATTATTTAATAATATTTACATGAAGTAAAATTGTTTTACTTAGTTTAAAAAATTTAATTATGAATTAAATTATCTAACATGTAAATTAAAAGGTTGGGCTAGAAACCCTAATTAGCAAGTCAAAAGAGTTTTAGTTCAAACTACTCCAACTTGGGCTTACTAATAGGTTTGGTGCAAGGAATAACCATCCTTCATGTGCTATTAGGCTAAAATATTAATAAGTTACTATTTGGGCCCAATCTTGGACAAGCTAAATAAAATAATTTAATTGGGCTTGAAGAAGTACTCCAAGTTAATGCCACCTAGAGAGCTTGTTTAATGGGTCTAGTTTATTCATTAAATAGATAAACCTAATCCATGAGGCCTATATATACAACATTAAATCTTTTGGGAGAAAGGTGGCTATCAGAGAACCCTAACCAAGGAACCTTAGAGATCCCTAAAGGCTATACCAACTCCTTTACTTCTCTAAGCCCTTTATGCACTGATTCATATTCCAGGCGTTCTCAAAGTGTTTTGGATCACAAAAAAGGTAGAAAATTAGTTCTCTATCTGAGTGGAATAAACTAGAATCAAGAATTATGATTTTTGGATCCAAAATAACCATTTTCCTCAAATGTCTAGGCACAAACATGGTTTCTAAGTGGTCTGAAATTGTTTCTAATCATAATGAAGGTAGAAAATGTGTTTTCTAGCCTAAAGGAATCAACCAGAATCAAAACTGAGATTTTTGGGTTCGTTTGCTCGCATCTACAAAAATAGCCACTTCTCTATGAAGCTATATTTCTTGTTTTTAGTGCATAAAGCATGGGAATTTTTCTCAAATCATTTTAAATTTGAACATGTTGGTGATATATCTTTAGGTTAAGGCTTGAAAAGCCTTTTGGCTAGCATTAGAGAGCTACTAGACCTCATAAAAGCTCCAATAGGCATCTGTGTGGATCATCATTAGAGGTAAGACACTTATGCTGCTTGTGGCCTTAAGAAAAGATCGTAATAATCAACCCATGGTCTGTTTATGGAGGGACCAACATGCCTAGAGTTACAGGTCTTTAGGAACGTATGATTTCTAATAGATCTGTGTTTTAAAATTGCTATGCAACCATATGTACATCTCTTCCTAAGATCCTACAGAAATTCAAGTGTTTTTTGTTTAATTTTAATGCATAAGTTTAATTTTGATTAAATTTTTATGTTTGTATAGATAAGCATAAACCTGGATTTTCCTTTTCGCGCAAAAACTCAGAGAGTAATAAAAAAGACAAAGGGTACTATTTACCAAGAGGTTTTGTTTCAAAATTGCCAAAGATTACTCATCTAGAGCTATGAAAGAATAATTAAGGCAAATATCTGAGATTTGGAATCTAAAGGGAAATGTAGAGTAGAATCAATTAACCAAAAGGTACAACCACCTAGCGTTACTCCTCAAGGTCTAAATGGATTAATAGTTAGTCCAAGCCATAATAGAGTTTTGGGATCCATCATATCGATGCTTCTCCTTTAACCAAAAAGACTTAACTCCAACAATTAAAGAGTATTTGTCCTTACTCAGATTCAGGTCTTTGGATTCAAGACCCATATATTGCAAAGAATGCAAGTCTACTAGCTTTCATAAGAGATTATCTAGGGTTTTAGATTTGACATCAAATTTGATAGTCAATATGTTTTGAGGAAGGGCAATACTAATGTCATCTTTTAGGAGTTTCGATGGGAGCTTATTTAGGATCGCTCGAAAAGTGAATAAGTTATTTATTTGTTTGCTTTGGCCATCTATGGGTTACAGTTATTTCCAAAAGTTTTACAGCACATTGAGTCATCCATAGTGGTTTTGTTTAAATGACTATGCAAGGGCATTCATCTAACCCTAACTATCTTTGTCGAGATAATCCACACTTTAAATATATATAAAAAAAGCCAAATGGAGGTTCATAAGTTATGCGTTATTGTTGTTGATTTGGGCTCGAAGCCATTATTGGGGTAGGGAAGACAAGATGATCAAGCCATATTTATACAATTTTGTCTATCTTCAAGCATTTATGAAGAAAGAATGGCCTAACTCAGGAAGTAAGAAACAATGATAGAGACCGTCAATAATGTGACTTTAAAGGACATCCTATGGGGAGCATCGTGGTTTACCCCTATGGCTTTTACATATAGGTGTAGAGACAAACCATTTGCCTTAGTGATAAGGTTATAGGGAATGGTTGATAAGCACCACTACTTGTTCGGAGACAATATTGGTTGAAGTAGTTTATCCTAATGACTTCTAAGATAACTACTGTAGATCTTGAGTACCAAGGGTAAAATATAAAGTAAGTTGCAACAAATTTCTTTATATTGGAAAAAAGGATACAAATCTAGCCTAAATAGGCTTACGAATGAAGTCACTACAGGATATACTACATGAAGAAGAATTTATGGCTGTATATGGCCTCCTCAGTGCAGACGGGTTTATTCCTCATGTATAAAGCCTATCATTCCATCAAATATTGATCTTTTTAAGGAAAAGTTTACAAGGGATTAGAAAAGATTAAACAGTAAGAATTGAAGTCTCCAATAAGTGGTCGCTTATCTGAATATAAAAATAGAGTGAAGGAAAAAGAGCTCAAGACGATGTCCAATGACTATGAATTGAAGAAGAATAATTAGGTTGAACAAAACAAAATAATAAAGCTCACTATTACATATGGGAGCTCAAGTATGTCTTCTACAAGTCATGTTGAAGAAATGGAGAAGCTCTGACAAAAATTGAAAATATGGAAGAATAAGGCTTTGGAAGGGTAAGCCAAAGAGTTAATGCTCGAATAGAAGCAAAAAGATTTGGAAATAAAGTGCTCCATGACAGCAAGTTTGTAATGGAGAAGTATATTCAAGAGAACAAAGAGCTTAGAGGTGCTTTGAACAAAATGGAAAAGGAGGTGTCCCAAATAAAGGAAGAAAGGGATGCCCTTTGCAGGAGAATTTGGTATATGGGACACAGCTGCAAAAGCAAAGGGATAAAGTTGCTTCCTTGATATGAGAATACTAAGAAAATCGTGCAGAGCAGTATGAGGCTACCAAGACTACTATAGGATATGGAAAAATGTGGGAAGCGTATGTATCGGTGACAAATATACATCGATCATCTTACGAATAGATTTAGCAAGCAGTGATCTAAGCTAGGGAGATGGTCAAGAAATGAAGAAACTAAGGCTACAGATCAATCCAAACTAGGAATTTGTTTAGACAATGCTAAAGTTCTTGGAAAAGGCATAATAGTAATATGAGCAAGTTATGCATTATTATGGATGTAACTAAAAAATGATCAACAGTGTGTAACTCAAACTTTTTGAATTAATGAAAGTCCTTTTGAGTTTGGAATTTATGTATAAAGTAGATATCATTAGAATAGTGCATAACATATTCTTTTAGAATTGCATAACATATAGTTTTGCATTCATTCAATAATTTGCACACATATTCATTGATCTATAATAAATCATGAATAAAAATCTGACTAAAGATAATTTAAGGTACCAAAATAGCAAATACTAGAAGGAACTTTGAGCAGCCTGTATGGAGATATAATTCCAAGTCAAGATAAAAGCTATGAAGAACGAGCATATTAAAAGGTTAAAAAAAATTAAAGACACATATAAAGAGTTTCAAAAGGCCATAACAAAGAGATAAGATTAAATGTAGGCCTTAATATTGAAGTTGATGGAGATTATAGCTGGGAAATGAAAATAGCTCAAAAAGCACAAGGTCAGCAAGGGAACACCACTAACAATGCCGTTGGTGCTTTTAGAATAGTACTGTAAGAAGGAAAGACCTAACAAAATGCATAACCCATGGAAACCACATACGTAGTATAGATCAATCTTAATGTTTTGCAAAGGATAATAGGCTTAGGACCAAGCTCCAGTTCAAAAGACCTAATGGTTCTAGACTTCGATGAACTTTTAGAATAAGATAAGCAAAAATAAGAAGTCCAAAAACAAACTAAATTGGAAACCGAGAAAGGATAGTTTAAGTTGCTAGAAAAAAAGCTAAAGGCCATTGAAGCTGTGGAAGCGTTCGGCTGCGTAGATGCTAATAAATCAAGCTTGATGCCAAATCTAGTCACCCCTCTAAATTTCAAGGTCCCAAACTTTGAGAAATACAATTACACCACTTCCTTACAAGCTCATATTAAGATGTTCAAATTAAAGATGAAAAGCCGTGACCGTAATGACAAGATATTGATTCATTACTTTTAGGATAGTTTATCCAGTGCAACAATGAAGTGGTATAATGAACTTACCTGACGTTAGGTCAAGGGTTGGAATGATTTAGCTAAGGTATTCCTTCAATAGTATAAGTACATGATGAACTAGGTCTCTGATTAACTTACTCTCCAAAATATGGAAAAAAATCAATAGAGTCATTAAACAATATACATAAAGATGGAAGGATCTTGTATCCCAAGTTTAACCATCTTTAATTGAGAAAGAGTTGACCATGCTCTTTGTGGGTACCTTACGCTTGCCATACTATGACAAACTCATGGGTAATGCCATTAAAAATTTTGCCAACCTGGTAATCTTTGGCAAAATGATTGAAACTGTCATCACAGTAAAAAAAATGATAGTGGAAAGTCATCTACCACTAAAAAGGCTAGGTAAGCCAAGCAGAAAGAAGAGAGCCAAACCATTAACTGTGCCAACATTAGTCACTATTAGTCATTGTTACACCTAGGCTGTCTAATAATCAAACCCTGTATACTCTTTTTTCTACATCAAATCCTACAACCATGATATTCCCTAATCAAAATTAGGCCAACGCATCATCTAATCAAACCAACCAAAAACAAACAAAATAAACCTAGATTTGACCCAATATCGGTGTCATATATAGGGCTATACTTGAAGCTCATAGAAGGCCAGCTAATAGCTTCCATATATATAACACACCTTATGAGCCTTTATACCCAAGTTGGTATGACGTCAATCTTAATTATGGGTACTATGCTAGATTAATAAGGTATTCAATTAAAAATTATTCATTGTTCAAGAGAAGAGTTCATAGCTTGCTTAAGGCCAGAGCTTTTAAGTTTGACAATGCAATAATGAGTTGAAATATCATGGATAATCCTTAACCCAACCATAATGAACCAAGGATTAATGCTTTACTATCAGAAGGGTTTCATTGGGTGAAAGGGAATGTCGAAGAAATGAAATCCCTATGGAAATCTATGGGCAATCCTTGTAAAATTTAGGCTAATAAGCTCTAGATGATAAGACATAAAAAACGAAGCAAAAAATTCTTTTAACTTTTGCAAATTTCTCACTATTTAAAGAACACACTTTGAAGCAATGTCCAAAATTCAAGGCAATGGTAAAAAAATCATTGAACAATAAAGAAATTAAGTTCTATAAAGAACTTTAAAAAAAAAGAAGGAACGATTAACATGACCTAAAAAAAGCCTCCCCAATCTTTGTTTGGGTGGACCTTTGATAATTCAATATGACAAATCGGTGGCCAATCCCACCATTGAAAAATAGCACCAAAACTGATTATTGAAGTGCCGAAGCCATTCCCTTATGAAGGAAACTAAAAATTACTATAGAGATATGACTACAAAACAATAACTCCTGAAACTATAACAAACCAATTAGCAGTGGTTAAAGTTTTAGGAGTGAGTCATATAACCCAAAATGGTCAATGTAATGGCCTCAAAACATTAGAGGCTAGAGCAAAGATGGGAAATAAGGAACAGCCTTGCACTAAAAAGGCATCACCAGTTGAAAAAACTTTGATAACTCTATTTATCCAGATAAAGAAACCAGCCAATGAAAAAGAGGCAACTGAGTTTTAAAATTCATCAAGCATAGCAAATATAATATCTTTAAGCAATTGAAACAATAAACTATAAAGATCTCAGTCCTCTCACTACTATTGAACTCTAAACTTCACCATAACGCACTATTAAAGGTTTTGAACTAGGCATATGTTCCCCATAACATATTATTTGACAACCCAATCGCCTAGTTAAAAGCATCATGGCAAATAGCTTCATCTTTTTTTGTAAAGATAAGAGGCCCTTTAGAGGGGTGCAATCTGTAAAGGCATTACATATTACTACCTCTTGTAAAAGGCACACACTACCTAAAGTCCTCATTGACAATTGATCAACTCTTAATGTAATGCCTTTGATCAGTCCTTCAAGGTTGCCAATTAATATGGCCCAAGTCAGGCATAGTTGTAAAGTGGTAAGGGCTTTTATTGGGACCTGATGAGATGTAAAAAAGCAACACTCAAATGACCCTTTATATTGGCCCTTATACCTTTAAGGTGGACTTTCAAGTTATGGACATCGCACCGGCACATAATTACCTCTTAATAGATTAAGGATATATTCTACTGGTGCTGTTCCCTTGACCTTCCCTCAAAAGATAACTTCATAGTGGATGATAAAATGGTTCGCCTGTCAAAAAAAGAAGACAATGATAGCGACTGGCACCATAGATGCTCTATATATTAAACATAACATTGAGGCTGGTGACTGCTCTTTTAGGTCTTTTAAGTTTGCAAATGCCACATTCGTCAGTGAAGGTTCTAAGATTCAAAGCCTTAACTGTCCAAAAGCATATGGATAGGGCTGAAGCTTATGGTTGGAAAATGGGCTCGAGCTAACAATGGACTTAGAAAATACTTGCAAGGGATATTGTACCCAGTAAGTGTCAGTTAAAGGGAAAAAAAAGCATAGGCAGGTTTTAAGCCAAGATGGTGACCAAAAAATTGACAACAAAAGAAAATATAAGTAAATGACCCATGAGTTGGAACACAACTCGGCTATTGGACATATTTTGAAGGAGATTTTCTATTTCAGGGGCATCATTAACCTAGATTTAGAGAAAGAGAAGTTTGGAGATGTTATGGTAAAATTAAGAAGGCTTTTGAGAAATTTATGGTTGAAGCTATCATTGAAAAGATTGGGGATATGAAAAATGACTTGGGATACAATTGTACCCTCCTAGATTCATGCTAAAGAACTGGGCTACAACAAAGATTTTTATAGCATGTCTATCCCCAAATAAAACTAAGAATGCACTCTACTCGCCTTAGCCCAAAGGCATTTAGAGATCCTTTTGTATTAGGGCCTAAATATGTTAATCAGATTTTTATTTTAAGGGCAATGCATTAAATATCTCTTAAATCACTTATGTCTCATCCATTTTGTCCATATTTTTATTTTACTCGTTGATTTCACTTTTTTGTAGTCCATACTATCTTTTCACCCCTACTGCAGCCACCCTAATTTAAAATAAGCAAATGATCCCATCAATAATCTAAAGAACAATTTTGAATAGACTATTTGTGATGTTAATTTTAAAAGAGGTTCTAAGGATTGCACCTTGCCCCTGATCTATTGAGACTTATTAAGCTAGAAAAGAAGCAAATAGTGCATCATGAAGAACTAATAAAAGTTTTCATTTTGGGCATTGAAAAAGACAAGAAAAAAGTAAAGATAAGGATGGTTATCTCTTCTTCCATAAGGAAAGAGTTAATGATGTTGCTTCAGAAGTATAAAGATGCCTTTGCATGGTCTTATCAAGATATGCCTGGATTGGACGTAAATATTATCGTCTAGAAACTCCTTTTCAAGCCAGAGTGTAAATTGATTCAATAAAAACTGCGACAAATAACGCCAAGAATATTGCTAAAAATAAAAGAGGAAGTGAAAAAAATAGTTTGAAGCTAGGTTCATCGTGTTAATGTAAGCCCTCCAAGCTAATTGTTGTGGCTTGCAAAGCATTATCATTTAGTGATTTCATGTAATCAAACATTATATTTATTTTTTTATCCATAAGATTTCATGTTATAAAGGTATTTCTTTATCCATAAGATTTAATTGTATAACTATTATAAATATCATATGCAGATAAAGCCCCTGAAATACATTAGCCTTGCAAGGAAATTGTAAAAAGTTACAATTATGAGATCTCTATGCATCAAAGCTTTGTTTTTAAAAACATTCCTAGTCATCGTATTATCAAGACAAGGCATTGATAAAGCACCAACATAAGCTTGTTTAAGCCTCCATGCATAGGATGCATACAACTAATCTTATAAGTTAATGTTTAGAGATACTTAAAGACATATATGGGTGCTCATTATGTTAACAAGTTCACAAAACATGACCCACTATGAGAGTTCCATTTGGTATTTCAATCAAGCTTCCATGAAAATACTTTCATGTGTCAATAAGGTAAATGATCCTTAGATTGTAACATCAGCTTATCTCATATGAGAAGCATCATGCTTTGATTCCATCATGAACAAGGCCAAAATAGATGGATGCTTGTGGTAGGGTGGTTTTGGCTATGGCATGAATCATATGGTAGATGAATAAGTGGTCCAAAAAAGATTCATCCCCCAAATGATATGAGTAGACATATCTTACATGTACTTAGCTCGTGTTAACTCAAAGTCCTTAGCCAAGGTAATATTGATTTTGGAGTTAACATATAAGGGTTGTATGTGAATATGGAATGAGCAAAGAGTAGACACTAAACGATGCTCTTGCTAATTTCATGATATATGATGAAAAAATATTTATTACACTGAGTTACTGAACACTGAAGGGCTTGTCAAAACCATATTGACACTCTTTGCATGTTGGGTGGCCATCATGTATTGCTAGATGCCAATCTTGATTTATAAATATAAAATATTCTTTATTGGGCTATTTTATATTTATTGCCAATATGATCGAGGCCTAATGGGTCACACACATAAAGGTGATTAGTAGAATTTAAATTGAGATTGGGCTAATATGTCTAATTACTTAGGCTCAATTTGAATAGGTTTATATGGGCTAGAGGTAAAATTATAATTTCTCAAAAATTAAAATTTTAAACCCTAGATATATTGCTTTATGACTTCTAACCCATGTAGATGATTTTGCAGTTGAAAAATCAGCCAGGAAAGAGTAGAAAACTCGATTGGCTTTTTTTAAAACTTTAAGGAGATTGCACAATCTTTAGTTTCTTGGAAGAAACATTGTTTTCTCCTTGGCTTTTTGATTGTTGAATCAAGATCTTCTAAGTACAAGGAAAGATTTATAGAAATCTAAGCTATTACTGACAATAAAGTCTCTTCCTTGTTAAACATTTTCTAGGTTACATGTGTGGATAACCATTAGAGATTAAAAGCTTAGATAGCTTTGGTTTACAACAACTGGGCTTGGTATTTCTGATAATTGGGTCATGTAATTTCTAAAAAACTTCTCAAGATTGAGGTGTGCTTGAATCTTGAATAGATCTTTAGGTTTCTTGATCTTAAAGACTATCAAGCAATATGATTCTATTTAGAGAGTCTCAGATTATCTTTATTGCTATGTTTTCACTATATGTTTATATGTTATTTGTAAAATTTTTGTAACCTAATTACTTGCTACCCCAAGATGTCCTACACCTTGATGTGGCAAAGTCTCAAAATAGGTAGATAACGTTGTCCCAGTCTCAAAAAAAGATAGAAAATAAGAATGTGCATGGACTACCTAGATTTAAAATGAGCAACCTAAAAGACAATTTCCTTTTGCCATATATTGATATGTTGGTTCACAATACCATGAAAAACTTATTATTCTCTTTCATGGATGGGTTTTTCGACTATAGTCAAATCCAAATGACTCCAAAAGACATGGAAAATACCATCTTTGTCACAATGTAGGGAAATTTCTATTATAAGTATGCTGTTTGGGTTGAAAAAGGCTTGGGCAACTTATGAAAAAGTTATGGTGATATTATTCCATGACATGACGCATAAAGAGATAAAAGTGTACATGGATGACATGATTACTAAGTCATTAAAAGGAGAAGACAATGTAGCAAATTTCCAAAAGCTTTTTAAAAGGTTGAAGAAATTTTAGCTTAAACTCAACCTAACTGAATGTACTTTCACAGTGACATCAGGAAAGCTGTTAGGCTTTATTATCAGTAAGAACGGGATAGAGGTGCACCTAGACAAAATCAAAGCCATCCATGATCTGCCGCTTCCCCAAATAGAAAAAAAAGTGAAGAGTTTTTTAGGTAGGCTAAATTTATAGCTCGTTTCATATCCTACTCATAGACAAATACCATCTTATATTCTGTCTTCTTTGAAAGCATAACCTGGGGAATGGGATAAGGAATGTTAGGAATGCTTTGATAAAGTAAAGTATTATTTGTCAAATCCACCAGTGTTAGTACCAGTTGTTTTGGGACTACCATTCATTCTCTACTTGGCAATTTTTGAGATACCTATAGGATGCTTGCTGGGTAACAGATGACTCCAAAAAGAAAGAATGCGCCATTTTACCTTAGCAACAAGTTTATGGAGTATGAGGTAAAGTATTCATTAATGGAAAAGATATGTTGTGCCTGGCATGGACAGCCCACAGTACATGTTTTATCATACTACCTGGTTGATTATTAAGCTTGACTCAATTAAATATCTTCTCAAGGCACCAGCATTGACTGGTAAGGCAACCAGATGGTAGGTCTTATTATCAGAATATGACATAGTGCATGTAAGTTAAAAAGCCATCAAGGGTAGTTTAGTGGTAAAATTTTTTGCAAGTAAGGCCTTCGATGATTATGAGCCCTTAGATTTTGATTTCCCTGATGAGGATTTGATGTGTATTTTGGCAAAAGAAGAAGATGAGCTACTCAAAGAAAAGTCTTGGAAGATGTATTTTGATAGTGCTTATAACATCCTCGATTATAGAATTGAGGAAGTCTTGATATCTCTAAAAAGGGATTACTATCTTATCATGCTAGGTTAGATTTTGACTATATAATAATATAGTAGAAAATGAAACATGTGCAATAGGGCTTCACACTATGATGGAGAAAAAGGCTGAAACCTTAGAGATGTTTGGGAATTCAGCCTTAATAATATACCAATTACGTGGATAGTAGGAAACCTAAGATAAAAAGTCAATCTTATACTAAAAGCTCATTCTGGAATTGGTATAAAAATTTAAAGACATGTATTTCCACCATCTGCCATGAAAAAAATCAGATTGTAGATAACTTGCCAACTTTGGCCTCCATGTTCAAAGTTAATGAAGGAACGTATGTCACCCTTATCAAGATGAGTTTGTATTAAATCCTAGCTTATTGTAAAAATGTCAAAATAGAAGCAGATAGTCATCCATGGTTTTATGATATTATAAGGTACATTAAAGATGGGTAGTACACTTACCATGCTACTAAAAATGATAAATGGACAGCAAGAAGGTTGCCAATGGGTTTTGTTTTGGATGGTGACATATTATACAAGAAAGGACATGATCAAGTATTTCTAAGATGTATGAATGCCATCAAAGCCTAAAGGATTTTTAAAAAGGTTCACGAAGGGATATGCAAGATACATACCAACAGCCATAAAATGGCCAAACAAATCATGAGGTTAGGGTATTTTTGGATGACCATAGGAAGTAACAACATCAAGTACACCCATAAGTCTAGAAGTATCAGATCTATGCAGATAAAGTGCATATCCTGCCATTATCATTGCATGTCATGATAGTTTTATGGCTCTTCTCAATGTAGGGCATGGATGTGATCAGGCCAATTACTCCAAAGGCTTCCAATAGCCATCTTTTCATCTTAGTGGCCATTGACTACTTCATTAAATGGGTAGAGGCAGCTTCTTATGCTAATACAAGCAAGGTAATGATATGTGGATTTGTCAAAAGAGACATTACTTGTCAATACAAGCTTTCTGAAATAACCACTGTAGATAATACCTCCAACTTGAAGAAAAAATGATGCAAGAAGTATGCTTACAATTCAAGATCACATATCATAGTTATGTCCTATACCATCCAAAGTTGAACAGAGCTGTAGAGGCAACTAACCAAAATATTAAAAAAATTATAGAGAAGATGGTCGAGCTTACAAGGACTGGCATGAGAAACTTCCTTTTGCTTTTTATGCTTATCAAACTTGGATATGAACATTCAGCAGTCCTATATTATACTCTCTGATATACAGTATAGAAGCAGAACTACCTACTGAAGTGGAAATTCTTTCTCGAGTACTCATGGAAGCTAAGTTAGAAGAGGCCAATGGTTCGTGATCACTATATGCAGCTTAATTTCATCAGAAAAATAGATTTAAAGCTATCCATCATCGACAAATGTACCATAAAATAATGATAAAAGTGCATGTTAAGAAGGTTTACCCATGACAATTCTATGAGAGGGAGTTAGTCCTGAAGATGATATTTCCCATTTAGAAAGACGCTCAAGGCAAATAGGCTCTAAGCTTGGAAAAACCATTCATGGTTAAAAGGGCTTTACTTGAAGGAGCCTTCATCCTTGTAGACATGGATGAAGATAACCTGTTGAACCTATTAACACTGATAGTGTAAAGAAATATTATGAATAAAAAATATATGTAAAAAAAAAAGAGAGAAAAATTTGAATAAAAACTAGAAACAATGTTCAAAAAAGAGGGAAAAAATTGAATAAAAATATATGTAGAGGCAATTAACAAAAATATTAAAAAATTATAAAGAAGATGGCCGAGACTTACAAGGATTGGCATGAAAAACTTCTTTTTGCATTTTATGCTTATCAAACTTCAATCCGAACATTCAGCGGTCCCATATTTTACTCTCTGATATACAATATGGAAGCAGTACTGCCCACTGAAATGGAAATTCTTTCTTGAGTATTCATGGAAGCCAAGTTAGAAAAGGTCAAATGGTTTGTGATCACTATATGCAGCTTAATTTCATCAAAAAAAGAGATTTAAAGCCATCCATCATCGACAAATGTACCATAAAATAATGATAAGAAGGCATATTAAGAAGGTTTACTCATGACAATTGCATGAAGGGAAGTTGGTCTGAAGATGATATTTCCCATTCAGAAAGACACTCGAGGCAATTAGGTTTCGAGCTTGGAAAACCATACATGGTTAAAAGGGCATTACTTGAAAGAGCCTTCATCCTTGTAGACATGGATAAAGAAGACCTATTGAACCCTGTTAAGATTAATAGTGTAAAGAAATATTATGAATAAAAAATATATGTAAAAAAAAGGGAAAATTTGAATAAAAACTAGAAAGAGTGTTCAAAAAAAGAAAACTTTTGAATGAAAACCCAAAATGGTTTTCAAAAAAAAAAAATTTAAATGAAACCTAAAAGGGTGTTTGAACGAAAAAAATTTAAACAAAAATTCAAAAGGGTATTCCAACATAAAAGTTAAGAAAACTTAATTTGAAAACCAAAACAGGTGGCTTGAGTAACAGAAAGGAAGTATTACCACGAAGTCAAGATGGAAAAAGAGGCATGGTCCAATTCAGGTAATCTTCAAACATTTTGGCAAGTATCAATACAAAGGTCTTGTTTAGTATAGGTCTCTGAAAAGCTAAATGAGAAAGTTTGTTTTTAGACATTTGAGGTTCATCCAAATGCCAAACTTCTGTTACCTTCTTATTTCTTGTAAACGCTAATATTACAACTTTTTTTATAATTATCCCTATTCTACTTTGCATTTTTCACCCATAATGCTTGCTCGCTTAATAAAATGATGAGTAGTAAATTTAATATAAAAAGAAGATGATTTTTTCGTATTACTTAAAGAAAGGTTTGAATGCTATAAGGAATCTAAATTGCATTCCAAAGTTTTGGCATGTTTTGAAAGAAAGTAATGGAATAACCTCTAAGGAAGACAAAAGACAAAGACGATTTCAACCCATATTTTTAAGAAAATGAGTTACTTTAAATGACATTTTTTGAAGATACATTCGATAAAAGGATTCACAAATGATCAAGGAAGATAATTATACCATCGATTGCACTCATATAGTTGCATTAATTGAAAGCATTACTTTACATGAGCATTTTAACATTCATCCTTACAACTTATAAGCAATCCACTTTGCAAAATGATGAATGATCTAGTTTCATTCTTGTTAAAGTCAAACCTATATCTTTTTGAGTAGAGAGTTAAACTTGTTTTTTTCTGAACAAGTCAAAAGCGAAACCTATATTTTTTTGAATAGGTTAGAAGTCAAACTTATGTCTTTCTAAACAAGTCAAAATTTGAACCTATATCTTTCTAAATAGGTTAAGAATCAAATTTGTCTCTTTCTGAACAAGTCAAAATTTGAAACTACATTTTTTCTAAATAGGTTAAAAGTTAACTTATCTCTTTCTGAATAAGTCAAAAGTCAAACATATATCTTTTTGAATAGATTAGGAGTCAAACTTGTCTCCTTTTGAACAAGTTAAAATTTAAACTGTGTCTTTTTGAATAAGTCAAATGTCAAATTTGTCTCTTTCCAAGTAAATCAAAAGCCAAACCTATATATTTTTGAATAGCTTATAATATAAACTTATTCCTTTCTAAACAAGTCAAAATTTGAAATTGTGTCTTTCTAAATAAGTTAAAAGTCAAACTTATCTCTTTTTGAAAAAGTCAAAAGCCAAACATATATCTTTCTAAATAAGTTAAGAGTCAAACTTGTCTCTTTCTAAACAAGTCAAAATTTGAACCTGTGTTTTTCTGAATAGGTTAAGAGTTAAACTTATGTCTTTTTGAACAAATCCAAAGAGTCGAACTCATTTCTTTATGAATGGATCAAACCTAGGTTTACCATTCTAGCCTCTTTTCATTTTGATTTGAAATAGTTAGGTTTTCTTTTTGGATAACCTAAAAAAATAAGAAAGAGAGTAACCCAGACAAAATAGTATCTTTGGTCTTTGCTCTATTCATAATCTTTAGTAATGGCCAAAGAGAGGCAATTGTAAAACCTGGTTTTGTCGGAGCCACTTCTAAGTAAAAAAAGCTCAATCTAAGACCCAAGTGAGACACACATGCTTTCTCATCCCTAATCAATTTTTAACATCCCGAGCTTAATTAAACGGCCAAAAATAAATTATACTAAAGAAAAAATAATAAAAAGGGATTATAGGATGTCAGGGCACTAGTTTCTAGCAACTAGTGCCAATGAGGGAAAAAAGGTTTAAAATGTCTAGGGAATAATTTGAATGATTGGAAACCTTGAGGATGTAAGAAAAAAAGTCATTTTCATGAAATTCATGAATATATATTGATACATTTTATTAATGTATCGATACATCATTGGGTTTTGGTCATTCTAAGCCTAAAGCATGCATTGTATCGATACAATGCTCACTGTATTGATACAAGGCCATATTTACAATGCCATTGCATCAATATAAGGCCATATTGTATCAACATAATGTTGTGTTTTTCATGAATTTTTGGTTCTTAAAGCACATGTATCAATGTAAACACCAATGTATCAATACTATATGAAAATTTTCACCACGAACAAACTTTTTCACCACGAACAAACTTTTTCACCCAAGTTTTGTTATTTTTCCTTTTTCCTAATGGCCTTGGATCACTTCTTAACCATATAAGAGGTCTTCCAAAAACATTTTTATGTTAAAACATAGACATAAGAACCACTCACATGGATTCAGCATTAAAGCATGAATAAGCTTAAGATAAATGAGATTAATGCTCTAAACATACTTAGAAACCAAATGGCAGCTAGTTTGGTTATTTTTTGACTATTTTTAGTCTGATTCAGTTGAATCTCAATGGATGACTAATTGGTTTTTAAAGATATTGCCATTTAGAGTAAGGTTTCCCTTTAAAGGCATGCATCTGAGATTGTTCACCAAACTCAGCTAAAAACATGTTCCATTTGGAAGGGTTTCAGCCTTTGATTAGACCATCTAGCCTTATAGAGAGATTGCTTACAAGCAAGTTTAGTTCAGTTGTCAAAATTTAATGAACTTGTATAGGGATAAGATGATCAACAAAAAAGGGATAAAAACACCTTGGGAACATCAATTAGAGCGAATCTTTTAGTTTTGGAGTAGAAAAAAACTAGATAGCAAAAAAAAGCAAAAAAAAAAAGATAAAAAAGAAAGAAAGAAAGAAAGAGTGATAGTGTCAAGTAAAGTTATTTTTTATGATTTTTTATCTTCATTTTGCATTTTCTTCTCTCTTTTATGTGGGCTTGGTGATCCTAAGCAATGCTTAGGGGATGATTAATGCCATGGTGTAAGAACCAAGCAATGGCCTAATCATAAGTTATGATCTCAAATAACTATTTTTGATTATTCTCCGGTGTTATTTTATTAAAAGTTTTGAAAAAACAAGTTTTCATGAAGAAAGATTGTTTTCCAAATGTTTTATGTCTATTTTTTTTGGTTTCATGTAAGTTTCCATCATATGTTCTTCCATTTTTGGTTATAATTTTAGTTTTATATAGTTTATTTTTCATGATGAGTATGATACATGCATTTTGTCATATCTACAAGCATTATTGTCATGATTTACATTTCCATACATATCCCATGAATATATTATGATAATGACAACATTATTATGTATATTTATTGTCACAACATAGCCCAAGGTGGATTCTCATGGATCTATGGGTGTGTACGACTTAAAATATTTTTTTGACTATGAAATGTCTTCTTGACAAAGACTTTTCCTTCACAATAGGATGAGAATGACAAAGTATGAATTCTTAACTCATGATATAGTGAAGGGGACCATAAGATGAATTGCTCATCTTATTGGTCTCGGATGACCATTATAAATTGGCCAATGCTTGAAGTCGCCATCGATAATTTTAGGCTAGGCATGATCAGATGCCTATTGAAACCTACTTCATGAGTTACGAAACTTGAAATATTAATCTCGTGGTCTGCATGGTACAAAGATTTGCCATTTAAGTTTGGGAGTTGGTTATGCACGATAAGGCATGAACCTTTTCGCGACACCCAAAATCGGTACCTTATTAGTTATGTCTATCTCAGTTTTGATTCTTTCGATCTTAACTTGTCACTATTTTGATATAACCCTCTTTTAATGCATGAATTTTATAGAAATACAAATCCAGGTTTTGATGAAAAGATTTAATCTCATATACGCCCCAGATAGATGGGGAATATAGAACTTTTTAATAAAAATGACCTCTGGATTTTACTTTGAAAATGGAATATTCCATTTTGGGCACTGGAGAGATACCCATGTGGAACATCACCTTTAATTTTACTGGAAATGATTTGAAAATATGAATGCAAATAATCATCAGAAAGAAATCACGTTAGCAAGGCAACGAATGAAGTAACATAACATGAACCATTTAATGTAATGATAAAAAGAATGGATGGACTATTGGAATTTATCTCGCAATTGGCATCGATTATCTGGGAATAATTGAATCGATAATTTTTGAGATGGATCTGGGTTCCATGGTTGAATAAGGTTTTTTTTAAATAAAAATGGGCTTGACTCTTGACACGTTCATGGAAATCCAAGAAGAAGAAAAATTTAATTATAGTTAAAAGATAGGGTTGGAGTATCCCTTCAAAAAGATGGGGTTGGAGTATCCTCGAGAATGACAAATAATTTTGGCAAAGGAAGAATTTTAAATCTTCACAATTTGGAAAAAGTAGGGTTGGAGTATCCCTTCGGAAGGTTGGGGTTGGAGTATCTCTAAAAGTGACATGTTTGATACTCTTTAAAAAAGTCGGGTTCGAAAACTTAAGTTGACAAAACTTTATAATTTAGAAAATAAGTGAGCATTTTGACGCTTTTTGATAAGAGAAATTATTATGAATGAGGATAGTAAAGATGTAAAAGAAATTCATGCCTTGATGCGAGCCTATAGGAGGTCAAAGCATGTTCACGAGGTTAATCAGGGTGATATGGTGATATTCGAATGTCTCGAGATGAAGCTTGGGAAAACAACACAATTTTGACCATAATCGAAAACATGGGGACAACATCACACTATCCCACTTTATGAATTTATTCTAAATTGGTTTGAAGGTTTTAAAAGGTGAACAAGATACCATTAGAAAGGTAACTCGATGAGGGTCAATCTAAAAGTATTCTCAATATCCTAAAAAATCACTTTTCGAGGGAATAAATTTTCAAGTTTGGATTAATTACACTGCTGGCAGAGCATACGAGGGACAGGATGTGTCAAACGTGAAAAATCACCCTAGACTTATTTGGTATAAAAAAATTGCAAACGACACCTTTTTGAAAAGGGATTTCATGAATTTTTTAGGAAAAATATTTAAAGGATTTGGAAAAATCATTTACTAGCTCTGCACGACCCAATCAGAATACATGTTGCTGATTCTAGGGATTCTAGATAGTTTAGATTTGAAAAATCATAACTCTCTCATTCGAAATGATCCGAGGGTGAATAACACATCCTTTTAAAGATAATTTGACAGAATTTGAGAGAAAAATATCAAAAAATTCATGAAAAATCATGTGGGATTTTAAACTTATTTTTCAATTCGTAACAGTTGTGCTGCCAGAAGGGGACAAAGCAAAGAAGGGTGTTTTTTTCTTTGTGTTTTCAGGTCCAAACTTGGGTCATTAACATTTGAACATCCATGACTTAAGGGAAAGAGTGGCATGAGCATCATGAACTCATTTGCACAGCCCCAGAGTAGTTTGGAATGATGAAACAACTCGTTGATCATATAACTCAAGGTTTTAACTTAAAAACACGGCATAAACATTTCGGGAACAAGTGCATGGCCATTTTTGTCAGAAAATTAGAAGTTTTGAGCTCGTTTAATTAGGATTCCAGATATAGAAAACTTATTTTTCCCCAAGATTTTTTTTGCTAATTTTAAGGAAAATACTAAGTTCATGTTATTCCTCATTGGTTGAGGTTAGTTAACATGCTTGGCTAAGGGAGATTTTCAAAATAAGTTTTTGACAGCCATCAAACATGCACTTCGATAAGGAGAAGACAATAAGCATACAAGGGGATGGCGCATAACATGAATGGAGATACTAACTTTACCAATGGTCTTGATAAAGAAAGTGTTATACACACATCTCGTGAAGTGAAGCATGCCTAAAATGACAATGATTCATGCCAAAATGCAAGTTAACGTATAAACATGCTTGAAACATGCTAGGCTAAAGATTTTGCATGGATTGAACATAACATGATGCATGGATATGGCATAAGATGCATGAACAAGAACCGTTAAAAATAATGAGGATGAAATAAGACACTTTGCACATCAAAAGGGGCATCAAGACATCCAAATCCTAAGCTACCATAACCAAAAGCCATAATAACACATGAGAATCCTAAGAAGGTGATGGAAGCATGAAAGGTTCACTAAATGATAAAGATACTGAAAATCAGAAAATGAAAGTGATTAAGTAGGAAGCTATACCAGCAAAGCTTCAATTTTTTGGTCAAGTGGTTGGAGCAGTAGAGATGGCCTGAATTCCCCTCTTTTCCTTGTTGTTAATTAGCAAGAAATGAGAGATAAAGAAAGGTTTTGGTTCTAGTATAGGTAAGGATAATTTTTCAGAGTGTATAGTGGCTGGGAGTGAGTGTTTGGGGTTGTTTTTAGATATGAGTGAAGGGTAATAGGATTCATTTTTATGTGTGAATGAGTTGGGAGAGCTAAAACAAGCTGGAAAAAACTTTTTTCTTTGTTCAGATATTAATGGCCTATTTATACCAACCCTTTAGAGCTAAATTAGAGGTGTTTTTATCATTTCTCAAGGGGAAAAAGTTATGACAGCTTATGGTTATAGGGTGGCTGTAGAAAGTAATTTGCTGCCAATGTGATGGACATAGGGTGGTTGGTTTGATTGCTGAAATCAAATACTAGCAAGTAGGGTGGCTGATGGTGATCTTTGTCAACAAATAAGGGAGGAGAAGGTTGATCATATGACATTGACCCTTTATGATCTAATTTAGACTTCAAAAAAATGTTTTGAATAATTCACAAGTCCAAATTCATAATCTGTTATGGGTTTTGATCTTTTTTTATGCACAAACGAGTTAAAATTAAGCTTTGGATCAATGGTGGACAAGTTAAAAATGCCTCGATCATGGAAAATGGCTTGCATCTATTGATACATTGAAGAATGTGTCTATACATTTAGTCTAAAAAACGCAGAATGTATCGATACAATGATCATTGTATCGATACATGTTGATGTGTATTGATACATCTACTTTACAGAATGCAAGTTTTGGATCGGCATGGCCTAGATCATTGTATCGATACATGCTGATGTGTATTGATACATCTACTTTACAGAATGCAAGTTTTGGATCGGCATGGCCTAATACATTTACACATTGTATCGATACCAATGGGAACATTTCAAATTTTTGGATCGTTGGAGCATTGTATGGATACATGAGAACTGTGTATCGATACATTTAAGCAAAATTATAAATTTTCCCTTTTCTTTTGTCCTTGAACACCTGGAACTATATCCTTTGATGCCACATCCTTGTATTTCTTTAATATGATCCATAGGCATTCTTAACCTCCTCAAAAATACTTTTTAGTCAGGCGACAATCATCCTCTAGCTTGCTAAAAATTAGCCCGAACAAAATAAAGTGTCTACATTTTTGAATCCATGTATGTTCATGTTAATGAAGTATTTTGAAAGTAAAATCATATATAATGCAATTTTGGCATGATTATTAGTTGAAAAATGATGTATAAATATGTATTTAGGAGTGTTAGAAACTTATAAAGACCATTTTGTAATTTTCCCATAATGATTCCATGTATATCAGGAGCCATTTTGCAACTTTCATGCATTTCTATTTCATTTTCCATGACTTAGGTATTTTATGCCATTTCATGTCATTTAGCTCATTTTCCATGATCTAGGGACTTTGTTGTAGTTTCATGAACTTTTATGTTATCTTAGTCATTTTCTATGACTTAGGGATGTTGGCAACGTGCCTCTTGCGAAAGAAGCGCACATGACTTAAAAGTATTTCTCCATAGCGAAAATCTTTTTGACTACGACCCTTTTTTGATGTGATGGGAGTGAAAAAGTACTGACTCTTGGCTTTTGACCATGAAAGAGGATTGTAGGACAAATCGCTAGTACAACTAGTCTCGAATGGCCACCACAAAGTCACCAACAATTAGAGTACCATCAATCTTTTGGGCTAGGTATGATCGATGCCTATTAAATCTAATATTCAAAGTTAATAAACTCGAAACATTGATTCCATGGTTCGCATAATTCAGAGATTCGACAGTTAGGTTTGGGAGTTGGTTACGTCGAAGGAGGTATGAACCTCTGTATGATGCTCAAAATTGATACCTTTTTAGCTGTGTCTTATCTTAATTTCGATTCCCTTGGTTTTAACTGGTCATTATTTAAATATAATCCCTATTATGCATGAATTTGAATAAAAGAGATCTAGGTTTCAGATAAAAAAATTGAATCACGTATGCGCCTGAAGAGATGAGGAACATAGGGATTTTTGGATTAAAATGTTCTCTAAATTCAATTTTTGAAAATTAGATATTTTGTGTCAAGCACTAGAGAGATATCGACATAAACATTGCCTTATAATTTTTTGAAAAAAGGTAATTTTGATAACATGAAAGCAAATTAAACACCATAAAAAAAACATGTTAGTAAGACAAAAAAGAAATAATATTGCATAAAATAAATCACACAAAAGAGGGAATAAGGGAAAGGATGATCAAAATATATCTCATAGTTCTCATCAGTTATCTAGAAATAATCGAGTCTACAATTTTAGAGATGCATTGGGATCCATGGCTAATCGAGGCGTGAAAACCTATCTTGAATTTGGAAAGTTGAAAGGATATCCGAGTAGAGAAATTTTGATTTTTTTAACAATTTTGAGAAAAATGAGATTGGCAAACTTAAATGATGAAATTTTACTGTTTCTTAACCATGAAAAAAAGGGTTAGAGTATCTCCTCAGAAGATGGGGTTTGAATATCCCCATAAATGAGAACTTTGGTAAGTTTCAAAATTTGATTGAAGTTTGTAAAAGCGAGGTTAGAATATCCCCTTGGAGAAAAGGGTTCAGGTATCCTCAATGGAAACTTTGATGATTTTGGAAGGGTGGATGTGAAAAAAAATTAGATTGACAAAGATTCAGTAATATCTTGACAAAATGACATTTTGACAAATTCTTGTTCGAAAGGTGATTTTTGATTAATAAAGAAATCAACAAAAATTCAAGTTGACAAAAATGAGAGTACCCATGCATTGATCCAAGCCTGGAGAGGTTGACACATGTTTTTTTGACTCGATAAGGTTGATCAGGTTCACTTGGAGACATCTAAATGCTTGAAGTGAAAATTTGAAAAAATTGATTATTTTTAATGAATGCTAAAACAGGGGGCAACATTGTGGTATCCCTGCTATTGGTTAGAAAGGTGAGTCGATAATGGTTAATGTAAAAATATTATACTAATCCCAAAAAATCACCTTTCGGGTGGAATTAGTTTTTAAAGTTGGGTTTAATGCGTCACTGAAGGCATATACAGGGGAAAGGGTGTAGCAAACTTTGAAAAATCATTATTGACTTATTCAATATCATTTGATCGCAAATGATAACTTTCTAGAGAGAGAATTATATAAAATACTTATGAAAAATATTTAAAAAATTCATAAAAAGTCATCTGATAGGCTGCAATGGCCTAAACAGAATTCAAATTGTTGATTCCAGGGATTCCAAATAGCATAGGTTTGAAAAATCATAACTTTCTCATCCAGAATGATCTATTGGAATGTTAATTAGATTTCTTTTCATGTAAAAATATAAAAGAATTTTTGAAAATTGGTCTATGGTTTCAAAATGATTTTTCAATTCATTACCACTATGCTATCAACATAAAATAGGGGAGTTTTTCAATTTGCTCATTTTTTTTTTGCTTAAACTTAAGACATGGACATCTAAATGTCCATGGTAAAAAGGAATAAGTGACATAGGCTTCACTAACTCATTTACATAATCTTAAGTAATTTAGGATGATGAAACAACCCATTGACCATGTCATAAACATAAAGGCTCTAGGCAAAAGATTAATACACAAGCCATTTTGGATAATAAAATAAGCACTTTTATCTTTGAAAATAGAAAGCCTCGATAAACCTTGAATCCAAACATAAAACTTGATTTTTCCCCAAGATTAGAAGACCAATAAGATAAAAAAAATCTTAAGTCCATTTAATCTTTATTTATTAAGGTTAACATGGCTTAACTTAGGGAAGATTTATAAAAAAAATCAGATTTTGACAGTAAGCAAGCAAGCATTTTGACAAACATAAGATGAACCAAACATGATATTCATGTACATGGCCATGGATACCATATTTAAGTATGGAAATATGGAATTTTGACATGATATTAGTAACAAAAATACAAGAAAGTGACAATAGAGTGCATGGACATATTAGTTTCATGAACAACAATAAAAGTTATGTCATGGAAATCTTGTGAACATGCTTAAGAAATAATTTGCTGAAATTTTCATAACAAGATTAAAACATGTTTATAAGGCAAACCAACACATAAACATGGTGAAGCATGGCAAGGGAGTCAAAATAGCACCGAAAATCCTAGGTTTATCACAAATAAAGCCATAAAATACATCAGAGTCCTTGGAATAGGCTCATAGTCACATGGGTATGGCCTTTTAAAATGATGAAAATGATGATAAAAGAAGAAAATATGATGAAAAAAATGGAAGTTATACGAAGTAGCTTCAAACCTTGCTTTAGCCTTTAAGCAGAAAAGTTGTTTACTTTAAGCTCACTTTTTCCCCTTTCTTTGCTATTGATTAGCAAGAAAAGGGTGCCCAAAATGAGCTTACACAATGTGCTAACAACAAAGGGGAAAATTAAGATAAAAAAGTGGAATATAGGGTTTTGGAAATGTGTTTGGTGGTGGCTTTAAGAAGCTATGGAAATGAAAGGTTTTTTAAAAAGATGGTGGTTGAGGAGAGATTTTGGAAAGTGTTTGAATGTGTTAAAAAAATTTTACAAATATGTTTGTATGTTCAACTAAGATGTTGGCCTTATGTGACCGTCTGAATAGTAACGACCATATGCAAAAAGCAAGGGCATTTTGGGATTTTAGTGCATGTACCTTATGTATGGACGAGGTAATATGCTTAGCTACCTACTAAATCTATTGGCTGGCTTAGCAAAAAGAGTGGGTCAAGGCCATTTTTGGCAGCTAATCAATAAGAAAGTCCAAGGTTGTCCTTTAACAAATTAAATCAGGTCATGAAAATATCACTTTTCATGGCTATTTGGGCCTAAAGAATTGGTTAAAACCCAATTATAAGTCCAATGCTGAGGCTTACTATGCATTTGGATGTTTTCTGGTGCCAAAAACATGGCCCAATTTGTGTTTTAGTGCCACAATGTAAAAGGGTAAAAATGGCATCAACTGGGCATTTTAACCTTGTAGTATCGATACAATTTGTATTGTATCAATACTTAGAGCAAATTTTTGCTCCAACATCAAAACAATAAAGCTGGTATCGATACCAACACTCTTTATATCAATACTAACTAGCCAAAATAGATTTTTTAGCTACTATAAAGCTCGGTATCAATAGAAAGCGTCATGTATTAATACAAAAGCACATGTATCAATACATAACCCTTTTGTATCGATAAACATGTGAAGATTGAAATTTTGGTGATGTGGAAGACTTATATTGATACCTAAAGGCCATCTATCAAGTCTTACTCATGTAAATGTGAATTTCATGCACCTTTGGCTTCTGAACCTTTTACTATGGCTAGGAATGATAGGGAACTGATCCATGTTTTCCAAATAACCTAGATAATGCCTCGAATAGTGCTAGGTGATAACATTTTTACATTTTTCTTTAATAAGATCCTTAGGTATTTTAGACCTTTTCAAAAAAAATTTTGCCAAGCACCATGTTGCTTAATAATTCTTGGTGACATGGCACTTGGCAGTCATCCTCTTTTTTTTTTTTTTTATTTCTAATTCTATTACCTTTCAATTAAGTCCCGAGATGCCAAATAATTAGCCCAAACAAAATGAGGTGTCTACAAGGACTTTTTTGTCATTTCATGCATTTTAATGTTATTAAGGTCATTTTTCATGATCTAGGGACTTTTCTGCATCTTCACGAACTTTGATGTCATTTAGGTCATTTTTCATGATCTATGGGCTTTTCTGCATTTTCATGAACTTTGACATCATTTAGTCATTTTCTATGACTTAAGGACTTTTTTGTCATTTCATGCATTTTAATGTCATATAGGCCTTTTTCCATAATCTAGGGACTTTGATGCAATTTCATGGATTTTGATGTCATTTAGGTCATATTCCACGATCTAGGGACTTTTATGCAAATTTCATGAATTTTAGAGATATTAAAGTCATTTTCCATGATGAAGGAATTATTATGCAAATTTCAGCATTTAAATCATTTTCAATGATTTATGGACCATGACACAATGCCCATACATGCTAGGTCTATTTAGATTATTTTCCTTAATCAAAAGGTTATTTAGTAATTTCAAGTATCTACTTTAGGGTCATTTTCATAAGATATGCTTTAAATTAAATATATTTATATGCTAATTATAATAATAATATTAATAAAAACCTATGCAATATCCCCAAGTTAAAATAGTCCATAGGTGTGCTTTTAGTATATGAAAGTCACCTCATTGATTATTTTATATGAAAGAATATCCTTTTAAATAAGTAAATCAAAATTTTCAGTTTTTTCAAGAAATAAAACTCCATATTCCTCTAGGTTTTCCAAAAATATGCGAAAAATATTTTGATTTCAAAAAAATATAAAAATCTGATTTACTTAAAATAAGAAAAATAATATTAATTATAAATGATATAAAAAATGAGGAGTTATAATTAAATATCAAAAAATTAAAACCAACCATAATCGAGGTAACATGTACTTTAGAGGTACCAATTTTCGGGTGTCATGAGAGGGATCAATCCTTGATCATGATTGTAACCAACTCTCAAAACCTTTTCACGTGAACTCTAGTATAATGTAGGCCTCAAAGCTTGTTCTTGAGGATTTCGTAACCTTTAAAATACGAGCCCTGGTAGGTGACTAATCTACCTAGCCAAAACAAGATTAGTGGTGACTCTGAATTATTTGGTTATTTTATGACGACCATTTAGGTTTAAATTGGACATGTGATTCGTCCAAGAATTAAGTCCAGTCCCAATATAAAAATAAAATAAAATTTATTTGTTTAAATTTAGCATGTCAGATTTGCGTTCAACATGTTACGACACATATAAAAGAGGTATAGGCTCTACCTTCATACGGGTTACCTCCATATAGACCAGTGAAAAACCTATGGGATTTAAATTCTTACACATTTGAAGGGTGTTAGCTCTTACACAGGCTTCTAAAATACTCTCACTTAGATCGAACCCTTTCCATCAAAAACCTGCAATAGGTAAGGATCAGAGTGCCTTGTTAGTTATTTTCCAAACTCAAGGAACGATGGGAACTTATCTAGATGCTCAAACCAAATTTCATGTAATAAACTATAAGAGCCTCATTTAGATAAAGCCATACCGGATTCTGGAGGTTACCAAATTAGATACAAATGGGGGAATGCTTCTAACCTTTTACTCTTGTAATTTAATTTCCTTGATAGCGATAAGCTTACATCATGTTCTCATAATAAATTTTATTTTATTTTAGTTTTTTTTCTTCACCTTGATTTGTAATGCCTTGGTGAATTTTCTCAAGGCAATTTTTGATAGTTGCTATCTTATCTTTAATAAAAATCTCTAAAAAAATAGACTTCATGAGTTCTTTCCTAGGTTGCAAAAAGAAAAAAATGAACCTCTCTTTCCAAAAAGATAGAAAAATAAACTAAAAAGAAAAGTAAAAAAATAAAAGAAAAAAACCAAAACCAAAATCATATTGATCAAACTATTAAGGCTTTCCCTAAAAAAAGGGAGAGAAGATATTGTTAGGATTTTTCTTTCTCATTTCTTTACATGACATTCTATCCCATGGAGACATATAAATTTATTTAAGCATTTCACATCTGCAAGGTTCACATATTCATTTGTTTGTATGCTCATGCATTCATAATTTCCATGAGTTGCTAAATCCATTTCATTTATTCATTAAATGGATCAAGACATGGATGGCAATTTAAAGGCAAGAATTAGCACAATATAGTCCATACAAGAAGAATTCAAACACAAATTTCATGGAATTAAAATACAGCTTATAAAACTATTTGAAGTAACTATTGGTATTCTTGAAATAGAATTTGCAAAAGAAGTGCCATCATCTATAAAAGGTCAATTAGGTATGACCTTGACAAGCCAGTTCGAAGCACGTGTCAAAACTCTAGAAACAACTATCAAACAAGTCAACCAAGAAGTGCAAAAATAAAGGGAAACTTTTAAAGTTGATAAAAAGGATGGGGGACTAGATCAAAGAAGAATGGATTACCCTTGAGAGTTAATGTTGCTCTTAATCTAACCCTAACTCAAAGACTAAATCAAGCATATTGTAAAAGAAGATTTTGATCCATGGCTTATTTAGATAATTAAAAATAACATGCATAAGCTCCTATCACTGTAAATCAAACCAAATCATCATTAATATTTCATCACTCGTTGATCATCCTCAAGCTCTAATAAAAGCAGGAAATCATAAGGAAATAAACAAAATTGATTTGAATCAATCCCACTAACCTATAGGGATGTGTACCCATATTTGCTCCAAGATTGACTAATGACACATGTTTATGTTAAATCCCACATATTTATATTAAATCCCACAAAATCATACACAAAAAAAGGGTGTGATCTCTAGGCCTATTATGAGTATCATGATGGAGCCTAAGGGCACTCTATTGAGGACTATATTCAATTTAAAAACAAGGTGGAAAGCCTTATAAAATCTGGATCATTAAGGTTCAAAGTAGGGATTGGATCAGAAGAAACTCATTTCCAAATTATTTCAAAACCACTTACCCCAAGTAGCATAGAAAACAATCAAAGCCAGAATCAAGTCGATTTAATTTCCCTCATTTATGTCAAACTATTACCATAACTTATTCAAAACCATTTTTTGGTGTCTCTGTAAATGCAATTGCTAAAACCTCCATACCAAAATGATTACAATGCCAATAAGCTATGCAACTATCACTTTGACAATTGAGGTCATCCAGTAAAAGATTGTCCCTAGTTGAAGTACAATGTTAGGGATTTCATCCAACTAGGAATGCTGAGTTTTGAAAGGAAGAAAGCTAAGTTCTTATGGGAATTTGATGATTAAACCAAAGAACGGTGAAAAAACTTTTTGTCAAAAATTAAATTGCTAACGGTAATAAAGTGATCACAAAGATAACCTTTTAGCTACTTAGTAGGCTTTGGAAATATAAGGTTCAGAAAGAATGGTTAGGATTTGCAAGGATTCCCTAAAAACATTAATACAGTTAAGAAAATAAAGTTTTTGCAAGAGCAATTTTTTTGTTACTTTTTCTTTTTAAATCTTGTAAATTTGATTTTGTGCTCTATCAATGGATGAATGAATCAGAGAGTTTTGGTTGATGAAACAATAGTGTTGAATCACAATTTACTTTCTTAAACTCTTGCCCCTACAATAATCTCTATGTCTAATACTTAGCCAATTGCTCGGCACCTAATCCATTCTAGTGAATGCTGCCTTATTCATTTATTCATCTATTTATTAATTTAGTCATTCATTTATGCATACATCCAATTTTCTATTCATTAATGTCCACATAAGGATGATGATAAAGATTAATGTTGATAAGGCACGTGCATATTCACGTGAACTAATTCAAGTTTTTTCCTATTTTTCAGGTGAAATAACACAGAATCACTAGATAAAAGGATACTACCAGATAGGACGGGTTAAAAGGATTCCAAAACAAAGAAGGGAATAGGAGCCTTAAATAGGCCAAACCACTTCAGAAAGTAAAAAAAAAAAAGAAAAAAAGAAATGAGTTATAGAAGAAAGGTCTGCACAAAAACAAGGCCTTAAGTAAGGGAATTTGCAATTAGTCCCTTATCATGAGGCAAGCTTTGCAAGCCTCATTGGAATTCCTAGGTCAAAATTTCCATACAAGGGCCTATTAGAAATAGCATAAAATTTGGAGATGCAACAAGGGTTTGACCAATTAGAAGAAAAGTTATGGGCCATGAAAGTAAGAAGGATTTGAAGATATGAGAGAACTTTTGTTAGCGATAAATTTGATTACCTTACCAAAGTTTAAAACTCCAAAGTTCAAAAAGCATGGTGGAGTCAACCCCCAATGCATATTTGATGACATATTGGAGATTAAAAGCTACTCGTTTAAATTTTTCCTAAATGCCTGACTAATGCAATGTTGGAATATACTCCTAATTAGATGGAGGCCATGAGTGCACATGGAGGGATTTGGCTCGAGTATTTTTGCAACAATATTAGCATAAGTTGAAAATGGCCCCTAATCAAGCAACCCTCTAAAACATGAGAAAAAAATCCTAAAGAGAGCTACAAAGACCACTTTCATAGATGGAAAGATATAGCCTTGCATGTCCAATCAGCCTTCACTAATATAGAAATGCATTCCTATTTCATGGATTGTTATGAATGCCCTAAGGATGAAAGATATTTTTTTATGTCTATTAGTTTGAACTGATTATTCATATTTATACATTCAAGGTTTCATAATATCATTGCTATTTCATCCTTGTTTAATTTACATGTTAAATAAATGTAAGCAAATATGGCTTATTGACTATTTGTGCTTATTCCATTAGAATGTTGCATATAGTGGAATTTATGTGTGGGAAGACAATATTCTAAGGTAAGTAGTCTAAATTGATTGTCCATGGCCTATAGGATTAATGTGAGCAATTAACTTATTTTAAGACTATTATGTCCTTTAAATCTAATTGGAGAGATTCCTTGTCTTGGTCGTCTGGAATAGGCTAACTCCTAAGTAGAGATAGATATATTACCTAGAAGTGGTGATGCATTAGACTAGACCAAAGTGTAATTAATCTATTAATAAGTCCATTTACATGGATTAATTCACTTTTGATGTTCATTGTGTAATTACCTTAATTTTGAGTAAGTAAAATTGACTCTATGTTTATAACTTGTATACTTGGACATTCCAAAGGCTAAAATGACTTGAAGTAGTAAGCTATTAGATCAATTCGTTGGGTACATGAATTATACTCGATGAGAGCTTTACTTCCTGATATGGAATCATAGGTTCTATAAAGAGTTAAGGTTATCCTTTTAAAAGGCATTGTATGAGATAATGAAAATGGACTAGATCTCAATCATTTGTATGTCAAATGATAAATTGTTCATATGTGGTGAACAACCATTTTCACATAAAAAGTATAATGAAATTTTAAGATAAGGTGATCAAGTAGGTAAAACGGACTTTAAACTTAAGTTGGTCACGGATATCATATGAGGATATTACGCAGATGACAAGATCATTGGACTAAAAAGGTATTTATAAAGTTATGTAATACGATATATAATTGGGACTGCAATCTCAAGTCTTTAGTGGTGTGACTCCAAGATTAATAATTATGTAATTAATTATTTTGTATAGAATAATTAATGTATAGATTATTGGAGCCTAATTATATATGTCGAATTGGTCCCTCCACTAGCTCAAGATAATTCCTTAATGGATGATTATTAATCAAAATACCTATAGTTGGAAGATTTTCAATATGGTGAAGTGGTATGGTAGATATACTTCATTTAAGTGTGTAGATGTTTTACACAATAAATAAATGAAAGATTTATTTGTATTATTTATTTAGAATATATATTTAATTCAATTAAATATTTATTTAGACAATAATTTGTAATTTAAATTAATTATATTTATCTTGTGATAAATATAGGAATTAATTTAAATTAAATAGATATAAGAAAATTAATTATTTATATAATTAATTTGATATCTACAAAGTCTTGTTTAAATATTTATTTATAAATTAAATATGAATAATGTTCTAAATAAATTAAAAATTAATTTGTTTATTTTAATTTGCGATTAAAATGAATTATTTTGCTATAGTTAATTTTATTTTGATAATTATACATAATTATTCTATTCGAATAAAATTGCCATTATTTTATTTCAAATTAGAATTAGAGTTATGGAAAATTATCGGCTTAAATAAAATTAATAGTTTGATCAGAATTAATTAGTATTCAGATTAAACGGTTTAAACTCATTAAAATAAATTAGACCAAAATGATATATAGATACACTACGGCTTGGCTGAATTTAAGAGCTACTACCCAACTATGGTCGGTGGCAATGAGGGCTTTAAGAAGTGGGTAAAATAATTATTTTAATTAAAATTAAAATTAGAGCTACCTTGTTACCTGATATAAGTAAGAGGTAAGTGCCTAAAGTTTCAGGTTAGATTTTCGCACCATACTAGGGGTTTCTAATCATAACATCTCATGATTCTAAGCCCGTTGGTATAAGATAGTCATTAAGGAGAATTAAGCGATAGGAATGTAGAGTTGATTGAGACAAAGAATGCCCATACACTACCATTTAGGGATTAGAGAATAGTGAAGAAAGCTAGTTGGTTAAAGCTTTCACATGGATCTAGAAATTCTTGGACAGTGTCTACATATCTACATCTATGGTGGTTTTATTGTATATGACAACATGATCTAGTACGATCTGATTAAATTTTTTTTTAAATTTTGCTACGTATTTGATCTATTTACTATGAAAAATTGATAGGAAATGCTTCCTCTGAGTTTGCAAACGTATTCTTTATTGTAGGGAAAATTAAACATGGCATAAATATTGAAAGGATCACAGATATCAATCACATGGCAAGTGTGAGATAAGAAAGTGATCCTATCAATAAATACAAATAAGTCATAATCGATAGAAGCCAGGAGCATCAAGAGTCAAGAAAACGTGGAAATACATTTGGGTTGTATCCTCACCCTTAACCTTTCATCACTCAACAACCTTGATGGGTTCATCCCTGTGTCCGGTGACCTTTTAAGCAAACTTTTTTGACCTAGAGTTTTAAAATGCGAATGAACCTGGGAAAAAGTTTAGGTGATTCTTAAAAGTAGAAAAGAAAGAGGATAAAGGTGTACCATGCCCCACTGATTTCCTACACTAAGCTCTTTCTTTTACTTATTTAGAATTAGATGATCTCCGCTGTCCTAGCAAAGCCTAGGAGAGCTCCTTTCCTAAAATGGTACAATTTAAGCATTAGATGTGAGTATCACCAAGGGGTAGAAGGCCATTCGACAAAAAAATTTGCAATGCATTCAAAAGTACAAGCTCTTGAGGATGCTAACCAAATAGAATTCCAAGAGCTGGTGGCATTGCAACAACAAATCAAATTGCACAAAATAAATTTTAAAATTTTTTAAATAGATCATGCTAAATCATATTGTCATATACAATACAACTACCATAATCAATTATCTAAATTGTAAATCTGCAGATGCTATCTAAGTATTCTTAGAGTAGATACATCTGAAAGCTTCAACTAACAATGTTTTTCCACTATTCTCCAATTCCTATATGTTAGAGTGTGCGGCACTCTTTGTCTCGATCAACTCTGAATTTATACGACTTATTCTCCTTTAAGCCCACCTTTATGCCAATAAGTTAAAAACCACGAGATAATGTGATTAAAAATCCTATATGTGACGCCAATGATCTACCCTAAAACCTTAAAGGTTACATATTATTTATATTAGGTAACAAAGTTGCCCTTATTTTAATTTTTTTAATTAAAATAATTATTTTATCACCTCTTTAAAAACCCTAGTTGGCCGCCAACCCTAATATGGGTACAGCCTAAAATTCGAGCAAGCCCTAATATACCCATATATTATTTTGGTCCAATTTATTTTAAGTAGTTTAGGCTGTTTAATTTGAATACTTAATTAATTATGATTAAACAATTAATTTTATTTAGTTAGATAATTTTCCATAATTCTAATTCTAATTCAAAATAAAATCATGGATATTTTATTTGAATAGAATGATCATGTATTAATTATTAAAATAAAGTTAACTATAGTAAAATAATTAATTTTAATAAAAAATTAAAATAAAAATATTTTTTCTTAATTTATTTAGAATACTATTCATATTTAATTTATAAATAACTATTTGACAAGAATTTATAGATATCAAATTAATTAAATAATTAATTTCCCATATACATTTAATGTAAATTAATTCCTATATTTATCAAAAGATAAATAGAATTAATTTAAATTACTCATACTTGTCTAAATAAATATTTAATCAAAAGGGGTGTATCTAACACACCACTTTGTCATATTAAGAATCACTTAACTTTGGGTATTCTGATCAATAACTATCCATCAAGGAATTATTTTGAGCTAGTGGAGGACCAATTGGACATATATGATTAAGGTCCAATAATCTATGTATTAATTATTTTATATTGAATAAATAATCACATAATTATATATCTCAGAGTCATACCGCTAAAAACCTGAGACTGCACTCCCAATTATATAGTATATTACGTAAGCTTTATAAGTAGCCTTTGAGTCTAATGACCTTGTCATCTATGTAATATCTTCATATGATATCCGTGATCAACTTAAGGTTAAAGTCTATTTTACCTACTTAATCACCTTATCTTAAACTTTCATTATATTCTCTATGTGAAAATGATTGTCCACCATATGTGAATAGCTTATTATTTGACATACAATGACCCAAGCTTTGTCCATTTCCACTATCCCATATAATGCCTTTTAAAAGGACAACCTTAACTATTTATAAGAGCTAGGATTCCATATCTATAAGTAAAGCTCTCATTTTGTGTATCATATGCCCAACAAATCGATCTAATAGCTTATTACTTCAAGATGTTTTAGCCTTTGGATCATCAAAGTATACAAGTTATATAAATGGAGTCAATTTTTTACTTAGGATTAAGGTATTACATAATGAATATCCAAAGTGAATTAATCCAAGTAAACAGACTTATTAATGGATTAATTATAGTTTGACCCAGTTTGATATATCACTACCGCTAGGCGATATATCTATGTCTCTACTTAAAAGTTAGCCTAACCCAGATGGCCAAGACAAACAGTCTCCCTAATTAGATTTAGATGATATAATATTCTAACATAAGTTAATTGCTCACATTAATCCATAGACTATGGACTATAAATTTAGACTACTTACCTTAGAATGTCATCTTCCCACATATGAAGTCTATTATATGTAACATTCTAATGGTATAAACACAAGCAGTTAATGAGCCATATTTGCTTACATTTACTTTAACATGTAAATTAAATGAGGATAGAATAGCAATAATGTAATAAAAACTCGAATATGTAAATATGAATAGTCAGTTAAACTAATGAAACACATCATAATATTATTCATCCTTACGCATTTCTAATAGATGGATGCCTATCAAGGATGATTAGCCTAATGATCATCAACCTTATCATACTATGCCAATTAAGGTTAGTTTCTATCTAAACTTTAAAACTTTGTACCCTTATTTTATGGATTATGAATTTTTATTTAAAATCAATGAAGTTTAATTTATGAGCATCTTGCATCCTATCATAAGCGAGGGACTTTGTTTCTAATGATTTTCAGTTTTTAGGGTAATGAAAACTTTTTTTTGGTAGGTGGTCGCCATTAGATTGGACTCTTGCAGAAGAACCTTTCACCTCTACTTTTGGATGTTTGTTTGAGGCCTTTAACTATAGACCTTTTGCATCCAAATGTTGATTTTTTGGATTCCTTAAAGGTCAAATAAATAAGTTATACTTTTAAAAGATTCAAATGTTGATAGTTCAATATGTATTAAAGCAATGATGTAATTTTGAGATCTCTCAAATTTCACTTGGAAACCCTTTACCATAACTTCTATGACACTTTTTCAAATCCTTGATTTAGGAAGAATGAGAACAAACATGAGCCAAGGACACTTTTTCATTTAGGATAAAACCTTTTCAATCTAATGTCTAATGTGAGATTGGAAACATTCCCCATACCAATTCGATTTCTTTCTTAAAGGTCCAACCAAAACCAAGATTCATTGGTGGCTACGAAATTGGTAATTTTAGGGGTCATACATTAACCCAAAATATCAAAAAAAATTTTTAAAAAAAAAGAAAAATTGAGTGCAACATTATGTTATTATTGGAAATCTCGACTTCATGCTCAAGTATTGTACAAAAATTTTCAATTAAATTTAACCTTACATGCATAACAAAATTAAAGAAACAAACAATATTAAGGTTTCCTCTAAAGATTGGCTTGTATGTTTTGAATGATCTAATCAATCTAAAGTAATCATAGATTAGGGTTCGAACAACACAATGATGAAAATTCCATGACCATAAATTGTCAAACATCGAGCCCAGTTATCGTAAACCAAAGTTGTCCAAATGTCCAACCTCTAATAGTTATCCAAACAGGTGACCCAAAAAACCCTCATTGAGGAAGTGACTTCTTTGTTGAGAGCTATGCTAGTAGCTTAGGTTTCAATAAACCTTCATTGCACTTAGAAAACCTTGATTCTATAATCAAACTAAAGACCAATTTCTTTTTATTTCTAAAAAAATTGCATAATCTTCCATAGGGTTTGTAGGAGGATGTCATCCAACCTTTTTTTAGTATTCTTAGCTGATTTTCTTACCCTTTTAAAGGTATATTGGATGGCAAACATAGGCTAAATACATCTAGGTTTTAAAATTTTAATTTCATAGAAATTAAAACTTTGCTCTTGGCCCATGTGAACACATTTAAATTAAGCCTCAGTAACCATTACTTGTATTAGACATATCAGCCCAGTCTCAGTTTAATTTCTACTAATCACCCTTATGTGTATGACCCACTAGGCCCTTATCATGTTTGTAATAAATATAAAATACTTGGATAAGAATATTTATATTTACAAATCATGATTGGCATCTAGCAATTCTTCGTGGCCACCTAACATGCAAGAAGTGTTAATATGGTTTTGACAAGCCCTTCAGTGTTTAGTATTTCAGTGTAATTCAATCCTTTCATCATATATGTCAGAATTGGCAAGAGTATGGTTTGGTATCTACCCTTGCCTATTCCTTATTAGAGTGTAACCTCAATGTGTTAACTTCATAATCAGTATTGCCTTGGCTAAGGTCTTTAATTTAACATAAGCTAGCTACATGTGAGTTATGCCCCCTGAAATCACTTGGGTCATGAATCCTTTTTGGACCACTCAACCACTTTCAATATGCTTCATATCATACCCAAAACCACCCTTATTTTGGTATTAATCCCTTATAGACCTCTTCTTGATGATCTCTAAGTATGATAATTCACATAGAAGATGACATGGTGTCAAAAGTCTAAAGATCACTTACATTATGACATATAAGAGTATTTCCATAGACATTTAAGTGAAATACCAAAT
This sequence comes from Adansonia grandidieri, assembly GCA_038382065.1. Lineage (NCBI taxonomy): Eukaryota > Viridiplantae > Streptophyta > Magnoliopsida > Malvales > Malvaceae > Adansonia > Adansonia grandidieri. The sequence continues at coordinate 5,572 of JBBYHK010513250.1, read as the reverse complement.
CGGACTCTCATAGCAGGTCATGTTTAGTGAACTTGTTACCATAATAAGCACTCATATGGTGCCCCTAAATTTCTCTATACTCCATCTTATGAGATTAATTACATGCATTATATGGATAGAGGCTTAAATATGCCAGTCACTGTGTATTGTCAATGCCCTGCCCTGAAACCACTCTAAGTTGATTATTGAACTTCTTCATCCAAACTGGCTCTTTCACTACCTCATATGCAGAGATATATTCAACTTTGATTATTGAATCGCAGTTGTTGCCTGTTCAGAATTTTTCTAATTAACTACAGTTCCATTATGAGTAAATACATAATCACTTTGTAACTTATGGTCATCATAATATGATTGGAAGCTAAAATCAGTATAGCCCCTAACTCAGAGCTTAGCCCCTTTATAAACTAGAAATATTTCTTTAATCCTCAATAAGCACTTTAGGATATGTTTCACAACAATACAGTGACCTTTACCAAGATTGCTTTAGTATCTACTCGTGATACTTAGAGCATATGATACATATGGTTTAGTACATAGCTTGGCAAACCTGATGGATCAACTATCGATGCATATGGAATGTCATTTATCCATGTCCTTTCATTTAACACCTTCAGACACATCTCTTTCAAGTAGGGTATACCATGCACCATAGGTAAGTTTTCTTTCTTAGAGTTTTTCATCTTAAACCTTTTAAGAATCTTGTCTTTGTGTAAGGATTAGGATAAGCCAAGCATTCATTTTGATCTATCTCCATAGATCTTAATTCCCATAATGAATGCAACTTCTCCTAAATCCTTTATGGAGAACTATGAGGATAGCTAGACCTTGTGGTCTGTAGCATTGGTATGTCATCTCCTCTAAGCAATATGTCATCCATATATAACAACAAGAAAATGATTGCTTGCCTATTTATCTTTTTATAAACACATGGATCATTGGGATTCTTTTCAATCCAAATTCTCTAATTGTTCATTGAATCTGATGTTCTAACTACTCGAAGCTTACTTTAATACATAAATGGATTTTTTTAGCTTACATACTTAATTTAGATTTGACTTGGATATAAAACCCTTAGTTTATGTCATATACACTTTCTCCTGCAAATTCCTGTTAAGGAATGTTGTTTTTACATCCATTTGCCCTATCTCATAATTGTAATAAGAGGCTATTGCAAGTAATATCCAAATAGATATTACCATGGAAATGGGTGAAAAGGTTTCCTCATGCTCAATGCCTTTAACTTAATTATAACCTCTTGCTACCAATCTGGCCTTATATGTTTGCACATTGCTATTTACATAAGCTTTTCTCTTAAAGACCCATTTGTACCTTATTGGTTTTGTCTCTTCAAATGGGTTAACCAAAGTCAATACTTGGTTAATATCCATAGTATCCATCTCATAGTTCATGGCATTAAATCATTTCTCAAAATCAACGTCAAATATTGCTCCCTCATGAATGATAGGTTCAGTATGATTAGGTAAGTCATTCTTATCAACGAGAAATCCATATCTCTCAAAAGCTTGCCTGATCTTACCAAATAGTCAGAGTTTTTGTCTTTCTTGAGTTTTGGGTAGAACATTTAATGCTTTATCCCTCAACTCTGGTTCCTTTGGAATGTCTATTTTTGGCTTTTAAACTTTTCAAGATCAATATTACTCCCACTGAATTCTTCTAGTAAAAACTTTCTCTAAAAAGGCAACTTAAGTAATACCATAAGTTTCTTTAGGATACCTAATAAATTTACATTTATTAACCAAAACTTTAAGCTTGCCAAACACTGTTTGCTTCACGTATGCAGGATAACCCTAAATCTTAAGATAAGACAAACTTGGTCTTTTACCATTCCATATCTCATAAAGCATATTATCCATAAATTTGATTGGAAACTTATGTAGAAGATGGCAATGATTTTTAAGGCATATACCTAAAAGGATATCAGAAAGTTGCCTTAGATATCATGAAACAAACTATGTCTAACAAGGTTTGGTTTCTCCTCTTAGACATTCTATTATGTTATGGAGGTCCAGGTGGAGTCCATTGCGACAGAATACCATTTTATGTAAAATGACCCAAGAATTCCTAAGTCAAATATTCTCCTTCTCGATTGAATCTAAAAGCAAGAATTTTCTTGCAAGTTTATTTATCTACTTCAACCCTAAACTTTTTGAACTTTTCAAAAGCTTCAGACTTGTACTTCATTAAGTACAGATACCCATACCTTAATAATCATCAGTAAAGGTAATGAAGTGAGAATATCCATTTCTAGCCATTGTGTTCATCGGTCCACATACATTTAAAAGTATTAGGCCTAGTAAATCATCGATGCTTTCTCCTTCAATAGTGAATAGAGTCTTGGTCATCTTGCCAAGGAGACAACATTCACATGTCCCATATGATTCATAATCAAATGGCTAAAGATAACCTTGTTTGTGTAACCTAGCTACTTGATTCTTATTATCATGTCCAAGTTTACAATGGTAAATATAGGCATTTAATGAATTGTTTTTTCTTTTTTTTTCTTTTGCCACATTTATATTGAGTAAAGTATGTCTGGATCAAGCACAAATAGCATATTCTTTAAGGAGGCTAGTCCATATTCATGTCATTTAGAATGATGGTGCAACTTTTGCCTTTCAATCTAAACTCAAAACCGTCATTATCAATGAGATATGATACAAAAATGATGTTTCTAAACAATTTAAGAATGTAAAGACATTCTTGTAGTTCAAAGGTCATGCCTGAAGGCAATGATAAGGTACAAGTTCCCATAGCAATGGTTACAACCTTTACTCCATTGCTCATTCTTAGAACTACCTCATTAAATCCCAACTTTCTACTATTCTTTAACAATTTTATCATAGCATAAGTGTGATCCACAACTTGAATCAACTATCCAAGTAGTTTAATCAACTATGGAGTAATTCAACTCAATCATGCAAAAGTCAGCAACCTTCTTTCTATTGAGAATTGTCGTAATGTGGCCTGGATATGAATCCTAACCAAGCCCGGCTTAAACGGCCTTTAACTATATAAATGGTGATGTATCATTATTTTAAAACAATTTATTCTTTTTTTGGGCCATATCGATATTAATATTCTTTTATTTCTGGGGACTCAGTAGTTAAGATGAATTGTTCGCCCATCTTAACCCTAAATAGTCATCATGAAATGACCATTTCTTTGGAGTCGCCGCAAATCTATTTTAGCCAAGTAAGATTGGTCACCCATCAGAATTAATCTTTTAAAGGTCACAAAACCCTAAAGATAAATTTTATGGTCTATGAAACACCAGAGATCATTTTTAAGTGTTCAGAGTTAGTTATAGCTAGAAGTAAGGATTGACCCTCTCGTGGTTCCCAAAATTAGTACCTTATTGATCATGGTTAATTTAAACTTTAATTTTTATCTGGCTTCAATATGTGGTATTTAATTACAATTCTCATATTGTTAAAATAAGATTTTATTAATCCATGAGACCAAATTGAGATTTGGCATTTTGAGAAACGTCATCTTACGCACCCCTACCGAAAAACTAATAGGGCACGAAAGTTTTTATTATTCCCTTTTACACCTTAACAAAAAACCAGAGGGACATAAAAGGTTCTAAAAAACCAAAATGTCTTTCGCATCCTACTTAAGTACCAGCAAAATGTGAAAGGTTTTTCTTTGTATAAAATTCTCGATTTCCATTTTAAAAAAGGTATCTCGTCATTAGAATGATCCGTAAAACCCTTATCACATATGAGTGGGAGGAGTTTCATGCATCATTCTAATTATGAGATATTGCTTTTATTTTACAAAGACATATGAATTTTATTTGAAACAAATATAAAAGACCAATGACTTGGTCTAGACACTAAAGTACTAATTTGAATCTAAGGACTAAAAAGATAAAAGAAAAATGAACCTATTCTTAAAGCATACCTTCGGCATAAAAACACCCTGTGGTTACTTAAGACTAGGTTTTAAGAACAATTAAAATATCCCTAAGGCTAACCATTGACACTAAGGCACCCAGTAACTACTTAGGATTAGGTTCTAAGGAAAATTAAAATATGCCTAAGGCATACCATCGACACTAAGGCACTAGGTAACTACTTAGGATTAGTTTCTAAGGAAACTTAAAATATTCCTAAGGCTTACCATTGACACTAAAGCACTAGGTAACTACTTAGGATTAGGTTCTAAGGAAAATTAAAATATCCCTAAGGCTTACCATTGACACTAAGGCACTTGGTAACTACATAGGATTGGGTTCCAAGGAAAATTAAAACATTCCAAAGGCTTACCATTGATACTAAAGCACCCGATAAGGAAAATTACAAAAATGTCTCTTGAGTATACCTTCGACATGAAAATACCCTGGCACCCTTAATGGACTCAAACATGACCTAGAAAGGCTAAATGACTCTAAACATTCACCTTCAGCATAAAAGCATCCTAGTCAGAAAAACTTACAAAAATGCCCCAATGGTATACCTTCACCATGAAAGTATCTCGGTACCGCTAATGGACTCAAAAATGACATTAAAAGGCTAAAGGAACCTTAAACATTCACTTTTGGCATAAAAGCATCCCGATGAGGAAAATTACAAAAATGCTAAATGGGTAATTTAGATTTCGAAAATGACCTAAAGTATAGAAATTACTAATGGGTCCCTAAATTTCTCAAAATTAAATATTAGTCCTAAATTGGTTTAAAATGCTAAAAAAGATATATTATTTTTTTGACCCAAAAACACCCTAAATGAGTAGTTTAAATTTTAAAATAACCAAACATGCAAGAATACCATTAAGTCCCTAAATTTTCAAAACTTACATTTCGTACCCTAATGGAGAACCAAAAAAATACGAAAGGTTTTTATATTTTTAGGACCTCACCGGAGGACCAATGGGATGCTAAAAATATTTAAAATAATCTAAGTGGATGAATTCATGCTAAAGATAACCATTTTGTCCTAAAAATGCCAAATTTCCCTAAGGTTCCCTAAACTTTCTCGATTTTATAGTTAGGTACCTAAGTAAAAAAAAAAAACTAAATTATCACAAAATACAATTAATCACATAAAGATCAGTATGTAAATCATGAAGAACATCCATAAGAAGGTTTGGTCAAACACCTTTGACCAAAAAAGAAAATTTTTTATTATTTGCAAACTAGCCCCTAAACTTTGAGAAATTACAAAATACCCCATAAAGTGTGAAAAATACCTGAGCATGATATGAAATACCCAAAATCAGTTTCCAAGTTATCCATTGAAGCTATTGGTCAAATCCTTTGACCACAAAACAATTTTTCTATTATTGGCAAACTAGTCCCTAAACTTTCCTAAAATTACAAATTGATCCCTACATGATTAAAATGTAAAATTAAGCTTCAAATGAATAAAAATAATCACAAAAGTCACATAAAAGATCACAAGTAAAATTTGGTCACTTCTTTCTGCCCCTAGAATAAATTTTTCAATATTTACACAAAAGTCCCTAAGCTTTTTAAAATTACAAAAAGACCTCAAAACTAAACAAAATGTATTTTAACTTGATAAATGCATAAAATACACTCCTA
>JBBYHK010513218.1:0-13014 GCA_038382065.1 Adansonia grandidieri | reverse complement strand
TGTGAGCCATATATAACAATCTTCAAATATATGAATACACTAATGTGAATACACTGTATTTAACTCACTGTCATATGAAACGCTTAAACTCTTGGTCGTAGGTAACATAAATTGCGGCCAGCAAGACCGACAGATATACATACACGTTTGTTTCTCAACTTCGAGGAAACTCACAGGGAAGTCATTAGCATTGATGTATAAAGTCCACAATTATTGAAAAGAAAAAAACATGTTAAGTGCTTGAATTTTAGCTATATATATAATTCAACATCATGTCGCTTGAAGTTGCACGTTTTTGTGTTTGGGTGGCTAGAAAATAAAAATGGACAAAAAGGAAAAGCCATAAAAATCATGTCAAGCGATCCCAGACCACTATCAAGAATGAATAGGAATTTGATAGAAAGAGAAAGAAGATCGCAATTGAAAACTCTGTATTCGAAGCTCTTTAGTCTCCTTCCTCCTCACCCGACCAAGGTATGCTCAATTATCTCCATGAATCTATTCGGTTTTTTCAAGGCTATGAATGAACATAGCTTCTAATAAATTCAAACATATCTAAGTTTAAACGAACCAAACTTGATTTGAAATTTTTAACAATTATGAACCGAACATACACAGGATCGAAAATAACAAATGAATACGAGCAGAAATCTGTTCGTTCAAGCTCAAGCCATTGACAGCCCTTCCATTATTACCTCCCTTTTACTTGAAATAAGAAATTTAAATTATGATTGTGGATTGCAATGACGAAAAAGTTTAAGTTATAAAATAAAGATCATAATATCATATTGTAATTGCTATTTAAATGCATGACTGAAATATCATGTCATACAATTGATTAATGTTTGTAGAGGTCAATTCTTGAGCTCGTGGAGCATGCCACCCTTTACGTAAGCCAACTGCAAAAGCGAATGTAGGAACTCAATCAAAGGAAGCTGCAACTCGAAGCTGAGCTTATTTCGACGCAAGCTACGACAACAATATCTCCAGTTATAGATATAACATATCTGGGTTCAACTTTGGAAGTGAATTTTATCGCTGGGACGGATATGAAGTTTGCGTTATGTGAGATAATCACTATCCTTGAGGAAGAAGGAGCTCAAGTTCTAAGTGCTATGTATCAAAATGCAGGGAATAAGGTCCTCACTTCAGTTCATTCTCAGGTAATTTGTTAATCGTTTTCCATGGAGTTGGATTTTTGGATTAAACCTTAGCAGAGTTTAGTGATCTAAAATATTAAAAATAAACTCCATAATAAAGGAAGAGTCATGGCTCATTCCTGAACCAAACACAACCCTATTTTACATGAGCTTGTGAGTAACTGTTGGATATGCATACGTATCCGATTCAATATAAATATAAAAAAATTATATCTTATATTTATGTTCGAATATATGTCAGACAGTAATTTTTTTAAAAAATTCAAATAATTTAGACACAAGCAGTCAATGTCGAGCGAAATTTCGAAACTGTAAGTAATAACTGCCAAAGGCTGAAAGCTTTTGAGTCCATTCAACGTCGGACATAATGCATCATCTTCATATATATATATATAATATATATATGTATGTATTCTTTTCTCTTGTTTCCTTGCTATCGATTGGGTGATGAATTTTACTTTCCAAATGAACAAAAAATTTATATTTATTTATTTATTAATACGATTAGCAATATCTAGATTTTATTTGAGCTTAATCCCTTCTTTCTCAATCGATTATATTTATATACTTTAATATTTTCAACAACTGGTTTAACACATATATAGCATACTAAATAAATAATTATATATATATATATATGCTTGCCTCCCATGCTGAAATTTACGCTATTGATCATTTGCAGGCGGCCTATTCTAGAATTGGCATTGAACATTTCGGAGTGCATGAGAGGTTGAAGACACTACAGATTTCTTAAAGTAGTCAGCTACTGCAAATTAAAACTTAGTAGGAGCATGTATGTAGCTGTTGCAGTATTTACTACCAATAATAAATTAGACTTGATAATTTATTTACTCATATTGAATTCGTATATTTTTATTTGTCATAATCATGTTTAAAGTATTATATATTTTAAAATTTTTTGATACATTAATATAAATTTTAATACAATTAAATATTCATATCGTATTCAAATTATTTTTATTATATTTTAATTATTTTTTATTCATACTATGTCCAAAGTTATTAAATATATAGTAAACTCCACTGCAAATAAAAGATGTATTGCATGTTAACTGTTCAAGTATACTTTCTGCCATGAATCCTTTTCAACGGGGGCTATGTGTTACTACATACTTATTTAAATTTTTCCCCAGTGCTATTTTGTAGACATGTTGATGGAACGAGTTAAGTTAGATTCAAATCAAGTCCATGCAATTTAATACATTATATGCTTGTCCATATCTGGCCTAGTTTAAAATATGAGTAATTTTTGTTGTTCAAGTCCATTTAAACTTATCCGTATTATTTTTTATTTTTTAAATATGTTTATTAATTTAATTTTTAATAATTTAATATATTTTTATTAAGTTTTTTGTTAATATTTTTTTTAAAAATGTATGATAACAATTAATAAAATAAAGTTATAACTATTATTATAAACAATATATAATTATATAATAAAATATAAATTTTGTAATTAAAAAAAATCTTATTCAAGCTAGATTCGAGCTCAAAATTCTTTGTCCAATGCCCAGCTCATTTTTTAAACAGGTTTTATATTTTTACCCAAGCCTATTTTTTAGGACTTAATATTTTTGTATAAATCCTCTCAAATATCGGATGGACTTTTGAGTTTAGACGGGTAATCCAGTGTTTGAATGAGTCTAGTATATTGTAATTTGTAAAATTTTAATTTTTATATGCTTGCTCGGAATGATTTTTGTACGAAATATTATTTACAAATTTGAATTTTAATTTCCCAAAGATCTGTAGCTACATATACAAATAAATGATCATGAACTTTATTTAAGTATTTTTTTTTGTTATATTTAATGAGTTCAAGAATTTTTTAAACCTTCAATGTTATCCTGAAATTCAAGTGACTTTATCTTGTATATTTCTTAAGTTATATACACATAAACGTAAAATATACATATATAAATTTTAATTTTATTAAAAGATTTAATTTTGTTAAATAAATTTATTTGATAACAAATAAAAAAGTTAAACATTACATTTAATTACTTTAATTTTAAAGTTCTAATTTTTCTCTTAAAAAATAAATGAATTTTTTTGATAAATAAAAAAGAGTTAAAGTTTACACTAAATTTCTTTCTCTTCTTAATTTTAATTTTACACCAATTTCGAAAATAATAAACTTTATATTCATTTGATATAATTTATACATGAAACAACTTTACATGTTAATGCAACTTTTGCTTAACATTCATTTTTTTTTTTATTAATTTATAAAGTATGTAATTATATGTTTAAAAATTAATAAAAAAACCAATGAAATATTTACATAACAGAAAGTATTAGTACTAATAAATATTGTAAATGGAAATACTTGATGATCTATGTTGTAATCCTATCCATGGATCACATAGTGGCTACAAAATTTTTAAATATTTTTCTCAAATCCGGATCAAGTAGGGCTAAAAGCTCCTTTGATTGTTCATTATTTCATAAGAATATTATTTTTTTAAAATATTTTTATATTTTTATAATTAAATTTAAATAAAAATATCAATTTTATTATTAAATAGTTATTTCACCGTACCAAACTAAACTTATTTCACAAAATCTTATCTAAAATTCGAAGTGTACGGACTGAACCTACTTATCCGACCCCTATACAAGTTTACCACGTTGTTAGGTCCTGCAGACTTCTTGGTCCACCATGCTATTGCTCTAGGTTTACATACAACTACATTGATCTTAGTAAAAAGTACTTTAGATGCGCGCAGTTCCAAGTTAATGCAGGATAAAAAGAATTTCAGTTATAGTTTTCCTTGCAATGATATAAGACGAGGTGGTACTTGTGATATTTAGGTGTGGGACGCATTTTATTTGGCGGTTTTCTGGATGTTAAATACCATTGGATGGGTTACTTTTTATTGGCATTGGAAACACATCACATTATGATAAGGTAACATCTCACAGTTTAATGAATCTTCCACTTATTTGATGGGATGGTTAAGAGATTATCTTTGGTTAAACTCTTCACAACTTATCAATGGGTATAACCCATTTGGTATGAATAGTTTATCAGTCTGGGCATGGATGTTCTTATTTGGACATCTTGTTTGGGCTACCGGATTTATGTTCTTAATTTCTTGGCGCGGATATTGGCAAAAATTGATTGAAACTTTAGCATGGGCTCATGAACGCACACCTTTAGCTAATTTGATTTGATGGAGAGACAAACCAGTGGCTCTTTCCATTGTGCAAACAAGATTTGTTCTATTAGCCCACTTTTCCGTAGGTTATATATTTACTTATGCGGCTTTCTTGATTGCCTCTACATACTTTTGTAAGTAAAAAGCTTTGTTTTTTTTTCTTAGGGAGGATAAAGTTAATTAAACCCATTAAACATTAGATGCAAGACTATAGTGAGCTTGTCATCTTAGGCTCTGTTGTCTTAGTTATAGAACAAACTTTGAAGTCATTGTGAAAAGTAAAACAATTAAGACCACAACTAAGAAAATCGTGGTAAAAGTTCAAACACTTAATTTCACAATTTAACAAATCGTGGTAAAATTTTACAATTGTTGAGATCACATGCATTCAATAACCAAATATAAATAAGTGAAGACTAGCCTAAGGTAAGAAAAATATAAACACTAACCATCTTTGTTATTCGCTATCTTTCCCTCTAAAAATCCTCTGAATCCTCATTGGGAACATACCCCAAGGATTAAACTTTGATACCCCTCTAACAATTCCTAACTCTACAAAGAACCTTCAACCTTTACCTAACAATCTTCGAAAATTCACCAAATTTCACCATTAAGAAGACACCAATAAAAACCCAAGCACATTAAATCTTAAAACAATCAATCAAGGACTTTGAAAGCAATAAGCAATGTCTCAATTCTATGTCTAGACAACTAAAAACAAGGAATTCAAACAAATAGATAATAGCCAAAAGTCTTGAAGCCAAGACAATTTATTCATAGACTTTCAAGAAGTAAAAACAACAGAAAAATTTACAAGAAGAATTAGGATAAAGCAAAATCATAAGAGTCATTCAAAACTTGTTACTAGTTTAAGCAATTAAAACAAGAGGCATTTGTTTGCAGGCAGTAGTACAAGATCTTCGTAACAGAATTTGCATGTTCAAACAAACTTTCATACCAAGAGAAAAACAACATATTCCACAGCCCCTTTTGACGAACGCGACTCCCATATATGGATTCTAGTGTCTATTAATTCCTGGATGGCCTTATGCAACATGAAACAAATATTCCACCCCACCAAAATCATTATGATAGCGTATAAATATGTTACCTTTCTCAACTTACCCTCTTAATTCAACAATCCCTTCTATTTTTTATGTCTTGAAATTTGAAAAATTTTACGATTCTTTCACTTTTTGGGTGGTTCTTGAAGAGAAGAAAGATCAGGGAATTATGGCAACAATGGCACCTAAAGTTCTGCTGAAGTGTTATGAACCACGAGGTGAAGCCAACTAGTGAAAATAAGAGCTTGCTTTTGGAGGTTAATGTTATTGTACCGACTGATCTTGATGACAACAGTCTTTGGACTGAACATGGGTTTTACATCAAGGTTTCAGATTCTTCACGCTCAGTTTATGTTAGGTCTTCCTTCTGACCAACACGATTTTTCTCTTAGTAACAAACTACAACTTGGGCAATTCATTTAATGATATGATACTTAGAGCTTAGATCTCCTTTTCTTGTTGTTAAAGGCGCAAAACCCTCTCCGGAAATATTCTTGTTCAAGGGCCACGTGCCTGGCTCAATGAGAATGGGTCAGATTTGAGCTTTATTACGTAAGAATGGAAGTGTCAGATGTCATTTGGTTGCAACAAGCATAATCAAAGTACCATGAGGATGAAATATTATGTGATCTTTATTAATGATTTCTCTCATTATACATGGATTTATGTAATGCAAAATAGATCTAAATTATTCTCTATTTACTCTCAGTTTGCTAATATGATTCAAACTCAATTGCAAAATTAAAATATTTTGCACTGATAATGCCATGGAATACAAAGATACAAATTTCACCTAGTTTCTAGCTCAACAAGGTACTATTCTTCAAAAATCATGTCCCGGTACCTCTCAACAAAATGGTCGAGTAGAAAGAAAACATAGACACATTCTTGATACTGTTCGAGCCCTTCTCATATCTTCTTCTTCTTGTCCAGAAACCTTTTAGGGGGAAGCTGTTCTTACATCTGTGTACACTATCATCGTACTCCTTCTCCTATCATAAATAATGTCTTTCCCTTTGAACGTCTACTTAAACATTCTTCCGATTATTAAGCTCTCAAAGTTTTCGACTGTGCTTGTTTTGTTCTTTTATAACCTCATGAGTACACCAAACTAGAACCACAAGCATGACTTTGCTGTTTCTTAGGATATGGCATAAAACACAAAGGGTATAGACGTTGGGATCCCTTATTACAGTGGCTCCGTATGTTTCATCATGTAACTTTCTAGGAACATAAAATGTTATCAGCTCTTTCAAAATTTTAAGTTAGTGAACCTCCTTATTAGTTCTTTTTCGATCCTATAATATCTTTTTTTCCTGACATTTCTCTTACAAATTCCAATAGTTCATGCAGTTTGAGTTTGCCTACACCTTCTTCTACTGCATCTCTTCTAACTGTGGATCCGTCAAGTCCTCTACATGATCATTCTTCATCAGAAAATCTCCCCCAATAGCCAACTCTTCGACGTACTGACCGTGTAAGTTAACCTTCTATCCATCTTAATGAGTTTCATGTCTATTCTGCTATTGTTTTTCTATATGAACCTCGCACTTATCGCAAGGCAAGTTTTGACCCTCTATGGCAGTAAACAATGACAGAAGAACTACAGTCACTTACTGGCATAAATACTTGGGACTTAGTCAACTTACCTGCAAATAAGTTAAATTTTTCGTTACAAATGGGTCTATAAAACTAAGACTCAAGCTAATGGATCAATTGAAAGATACAAAGCTCGACTCATTGCTAAGGGCTTTACTTAAGAGTATGGTATTGACTATAAGGAGACATTTGCTCTTATAGCTAGGTTGACCTTAATCCGCAGTCTCATTGCAGTTGCTACTAGCAAATGTTGACAGCTATTTCAAATGGATGTCAAGAATGTTTTTCTCAATGATGATCTCATAGAAGAAGTGTATATGCAACCTTCTCTTCGATACGATCATCCTTCAAATAAGGTTTGTCGTTTTCGCAGAGCCTTATATGGGCTAAAACAAGCTACTCGAGCCTGGTTTGCTAAATTTAGTTCCACTATTGGACATCTACATTTCCAATCCAGTTTTGATAATCATGCCTTGTTCCTATGCAAAACAGATCAAGGGACCATTCTTCTTCTTCTCTATGTGGATGACATGATAATAACTAGTGATGACACACAGGGTATCTCTACTCATAAATATTTTTTTCCATCAATAATTTGAGATAAAAGACCTTGGCAATCTGAGTTATTTTTGGGTCTTGAAGTATCACTTGATGTATTTGGTTATTATTTATCACAAGCAAAGTACACCACTGATCTCATTTCTTATGCTGGTATCACTAACACTAAGACGGTTAGCACTCCACTTGACTCTAATAATCATCTTTCTGCTACTTATGGGAATCTTTTTAATGATGGTACATTGTATCGCCAATTGGTTGTTAGTCTTATTTATCTCACTGTATCTCATCCAGATATTGCACATGGTATTCACATCGTGAGTCAATTCATGTCTACACCTCGTACCACTCATTTTTCTGCTGTTCTTTGTATTCTTGGATATGTCAGAGGAACTTTATTTCATGATCTTCACTTTTGTCATTCATCTCACTATAGTTACAAGCATGCTCTGATGTTGATTGGGCTGGAGATCTGACTGATCATCGATCCACTATTGGCTATTGTTTTTTCCTTGGCGCATCTCTTATTTTATGGCATAGTAAGAAACAAATAGTTATCTTTCGCTCTAGCATGGAAGGAAAATATCAGGCTCTTGCTGACACTACTTTTGAACTTCTTTAGGTACGATGGCTACTTCAAGATATGGTTGTATCTTCTTCCTCTGCTACCCTTTTCTTTTGTGATAATCACAGTGTACTTCAAATTGCTCACAATGACGTCTTCCATGAATGCACCAAACATATTGAGATCGATTATCATCTTGTGCGACATCATATACTTCAAGGCACCATACATCTTGTCCTTATCTCATCACAATCTCAAATGGCAAATATCTTTACCAAATCACATCCTCCCTTGCTGTTTTTGTATCTTGTCTACAAACTCTAGCTGTCCACTGCTTTACCACCTTGAGTTTGAGGGGGGTGTTACAATATCTTGTAGTCAACTATTAGTTGATTGTAATTAGCATAATATCAGGATATTGGTCTACTATTAGGGATTCTTTCCTAGTTTAGTATAATTCAATGTATATAAATTCCCCCATTGTATATGTGAATAGACACACAAAAATCAAAGATTTTTCTCTCGTATCTCGTATTTTTCTTGCTATTTTATAATATATAATTTTTTATTGTTTCCTTGCTTTCTTTTGGATAATGAATTTTACTTTCTAGATTTTATTTTAGCTTTATCCCTTCTTTTTCCATCGATTATATTTATATATTTAAAATATATAATGAATTTATATACTTTAATATTTTCTTTAATTGCTTTATCACATATATACCATAAATATATATATGTATGCTTGCCGTCATTGCTGAAATTTATGCCATTGATAATCTGTAGGCAGCCTATTCTAGAATTGGCATTGAACATTTACATGTGCATGGGAGGTTAAAGACACTGTAGATTTCTTGAAATAGTCAGCTACTGCAAATTAAAGCTTCGTACGAGCATTTATTTAGCTCTTGCAGTATTTTCTGTTAATAATGAAGTAGATCAAACAATTCATGTTTTTATATTTTATCTGTACATTTTTATTTGTTATAATTATATTTAAAATATTATATATTTAAATAAATTTTAATATGTGAATAATTCGTGTTGTACAAATTTTGATACAATTAAATATTTATATCATGTTTAAATTATTTTTATCATATTTTATTTATTTTTTCATATTGTGTTCATACTATGTCCAAAGTTACTAAATCCATAATAAATGCATATGTGCATGTTAAACTGTTCATGTATACTTTTTTATGTGAACCGTTTTCAATATTGTGTTGGAATTTCGAGATTCTTTGGGGTTATATGTTACCAAATTATTTATTTAATATATGGTAGACTAGTGTATAGATCAAGCTGAGTCATAATTTAAAAGGAATTTGAAATTTAAGTTCAAGATCGAATTTAATTTGGCCTGACAAGCTCAATTATTATGCAAAATATAATAAAAAATTAAAAAATATTTTATTTAATATATATTTTTATAATTAAATTTAATAAAATATTATTTTAATTAATAAATAGTGATCTAGGTCAGGCAGAGCTAGCATCAAGAAAGACCAAACCCAAGCTTAACCTGAGTCAAGTCAAATAGACTATGCGACCTTTAAATAAGTCTAGCATGTTGTAATTTGTAAACTTTTAATTTTTAATTTCCCGAAGATCTCTAGTGATATATATAACATGGTGGTTGGTACTGTATCAATAGCAGTTGATATGTACTATTTTGAAATAATTTGGCACCGATAACCTTTGGTACTGTATTGTTTTTGGTACTGACCTATACTAGCTATACTGATAAGTATCAACCTATTTTGGTTGTATCAACCGAAAATAGTTATACTGACCAATACATAACATAAGCTTCTAAAAAGTTAAACTGATACTTATCACAACTTTGATAAATATTAGACATAATTACTCGTAAATTTAATAAATATTAAACATAATTACTTGTAAATTTGATAGTTATTAAAAAGTTTTAGCCTTACTACTTATATTGATATTGATCTTTTAATATTTGATGAAGTTTTATTAGAACATTATGTATAATTGATGAGTATCTAATACATAAAATTTGTTTAATTACATTTATTTCATATTTGAAAATATTATATATATATATATATATATAAATTAGAAATGTTTAAAATCTGGTAAACTTTAAAATGGTACATATGAACACACTACCAAAATAAAAATAATACGTTTATTGATATGGCACTGACTACTTTGCGCTATACAAATAAATCATCGTGAACTTTATTTATCGTTTTTTTTCTCTTTATATTTAATGAGGAGTTTAAGAGGGAGAAATTTGTTAAACCTTCAATCTTATCCTAAAATTCAAGAGATTACTTATATAAATTTTAAGTAATATACACATAAAAGTAAAATATACATACATAAAGTTTAATTGTATTAAAAATTTAATTTCGTTAAATAAATTTATTTGATAACAAACAAAAATATTAAATATTAAATTGAATTACTTGATTTTTAAAGTTCTAATTTGTCATTAATCTTAAAAAGTAAATGAATTTTTTTATATAAAAAAAGTCAAACTTTTCACTGAATTTCTTTATCATCATAATTTTAATTTTACATCACTACTGAAAATAATAAACTTTACATTAATTTGACATAATTTATACAAGAAACAAACTTTACATGTAAATGCAAATTTTGTTTAACATGTATTTTCTTATTTTTTTTAATTTGTAAAGTATATAATTATATGTTTAAAAATAAATAAAACAACGGAGCATTTATGTAACAAAAAAAAATAATATTGATACATATGTAAATGTAAATACTTGACGATCTATATTTTAATCTTGTATAAGACCATGTAATAGAAGTATCTGTGGACTGAGCCATGGCCTAAAAAAATTTTAAACTCTAAGCCTAGGTTCATTTTTTGCCTAACCTACGCATATTATTTATATTTACTATTTATAATTAATAAAAAATTAAAAATATTTTTATATTAATATATATGTTTTACAATTAAATTTAAATAAAAATATTTTTTAATCAATAAATATCAATTTCGATTGGCTGGCTTGAATTGATAAGAGACCTATCCAAAGCCCGACCTATAAACAGGTCTATCAGGTAGCATGACTTGAAGATTTAAAATATTTTCCTTAAGTTCGATTCAAGTCAGCCCGAAAGCCCACTTTACTCATTATGCTATTAGAATATTAAAATTTTATTTTTATGTAAATATTTATATATTTTTATAATTAAATTTAAATAAAAATATTAATTTTATTATTAAATAATTATTTGAGTGAACTGAACCACAATTTTGAAGTTAAATGTTACGAATTGAACCTACATATTCAACCTTGGATAAATCAACTTTTGTAAGTAAAAAACTTTTTTTTGGGGGGGTCATAAAGTTTAATTAAACCCATTAATCATTGGACCTACATATTGAACCTACATATTAAATGTTACGAATTGAACCTACGTATTCGAACCTTGGATAAATCAACTTTTGTAAGTAAAAAGCGTCTTTTTTTGGGTCATAAAGTTTAATTAAACCCATTAACCATTGGACATAAGGCTATGGACGTGGATGTAGTGAGCTTGTCACCTTAGGCTCTATTGTCCTAGTTATAGACTACAAACTTTGAAGTTGTTGCCAAAAGTAAAACAATTAAGCCCACGACTTAGAAAATCATGGTCGAACGTTCAAGGCTAAGTCATTGTAAAAAGTTCTAACACTTGCTTGTTGGACTTTATGTTACCCATATGATAATAAATAGACCAAGATAATTAAATCAAATTATTAAGGTGAAATTATAAAGTAAATAAGATTCAATTTAACTACTCTAGTGATAAAAGTTTAACTCTACTTCAGTAACTAATCAGAATACAGACTCTTTGATAGTACGATACAACTCTAATTAGTCTTCTAGTATAGGTCCCTAGTCTAGTCTATGTAAATTGCTTGTGCACCATTATAAGGTAATTATCAAGAAAAAGATATAGACTAGAAGGCTTATATGGGGTGTTTGTTTTCGTGTATTTGGAGAAAGGCTAGGTCTTGATCAACAATGGCTAGAGGTACGTTTTATTTAAATTATTACATGTGACATCGGAGCTAGGCTTTCTAGCCTTGTTCTTCAGATTATCCAGTGAGATTCGTTGAAGACAAATTTTTTTTCATGCATATATTGTTTATGCATTTAAATAATTTGTATTAAGGATAAACGAGTTATAATAAATATAGTAAAAGCATGAAATTGAATTTTTAACATTCTATAATTAATTTCGTAATTTATATTTATGCATCGAAATATATTTTATGAATATACTATGAATTTGTATGTATATTTTGTGTATTAAAATTTAATCACAAAATTCTTGATTAGTTCATGTAAAACCAAAATTGTTAGAGAGTTTTAATAGATTAATCATCTATCTATATTACTAAACCCTAAGATTAAAGGAGAGATGAATAAAACAAGAAAATTTTATGGTATTGAAACAGGTTTAATATTATTTTATAGAATTCAAGTAATCTTGAATGTTTGATGGTAATTTATGTGTTTTTTATCAAAATTGATGTATGGGTCATGTAAATCTAGTATAAAATCATGCTTTTAGGCCTTTAATTACATGAAATATGGATTAAAAACATGAAAATATGAGCAAAAACAATAAACAGACCTGAACGGGTCAAAAAATATCCAGCAGGGTCAGAAAAAAAGCTGGGACTCTCATGTGCAGAAATGGCACATTTCGGTTTTGTTTTTTCTAGACCCAAATATTTTATTATTTTTATTATTTTGTGATTTTTATAGATTTTTTAGGTCATATAAAATATTTATTATTTAATATTACTGTTTAATTAAATAATAAATATGTTTATGCATAAATAGTCTATGATTTTTATTTTGTGACAACATATTTTGACATGTTGG
>JBBYHK010513151.1:2890-13021 GCA_038382065.1 Adansonia grandidieri | reverse complement strand
TATATATTGCTCCTTTATTTAGAGTATATTGCTCCTTTATTTAGAGTATATTAAAATTTTTATTTTTATAGGTTAATGAAGTTTCTAAACTTCATAAATGAAATGTTTTTCATTTATGATATTATAAAAATTTTTAAAACATATCTTGATGTTTAACAATTCTTTAATCTCATTAGTGCAGTTTAAAACTTATGACAATGCATTAGATAATTTTTTTAATACATCATCTTGGAGAAAAGTGTAATATATAAGTTACCACTCTCTATTAGCAAACATGAGTTTGTTAGAAACTATCATGTAGCAGGCGAAATAAAAATAATAGACTGCAAGATAGAAATTATCAATACCAATACTAGGAAAATCGAAAAAAGAAAAATTTTAATTACCGAATAATGTCTATCATAATTAGATGAAATAAAAAAAAAAAGATTAAAATCAAATTGAGTCAAGGTTTTAAATCTTTGACCTTAAGACTATTAATATTGAAAGAAAAGTTACAATTTGTCTCCCAAATTCTCAATCTTGTTGCAGTCGAAAACATAACGACAACAACAAAACCAATATCGATGTAGTGTATTTCTCTCTAAAAAACCAAAGGAAATATTCTTTTTTGATCAAGAACAATTTCACCAGATAGAAAGTTTTTAAATTCAATTTTAGACAGTTCCAAAAGTTGTTTTTTAGACAGTTTAAAAAATAGATAAGACTTTGTTGGACAATTTTTTAAAATTTGATCATTACTGTTCAAATAAGACAAGAGTGTCTTTAATGAAACAAACTTGGTTGTGTTGGGTTGGGTTGGGTTTACAAAACAAATTAACTGATTGGCTTAAATAACACTAACGAGCTAGGCTTCAAAAGATAAGGCCCACTCGTATCTTTAACTCATATTCAAGCCCAACTCGACCTAGCTGAATTTGATGAGAGCTGGTGGGTCATACAAAAGCTTGGGAGCCTTTTGGAGTCTTACCCAATATTGAAATCATGCCTCTGTAAAACACATAAAATAGCACATATATTATCCATGTGGGATTCCATCCAATCATAACACCAACCAATTTTCTTCTTCTTCAAGTAAACATAATGAGCTCAATTTCTCATTCACCATAAATATCAATCTTGTATCTATGTACAACTACATAATAACATCCTTATGCATATACGTATTATACACCCTTAAATTAGCATTGATAGCTAAGAGTTGACAATCTATGTATACTAATTATAATGTCCTTAAGACTCGTTATATCAACTCAATTTAAAAAATTACATAAAAATAAATTTAAACTTAAAATAATAAAATGAAATTAAGGTATTTTAGTTTTTAAAAAATAACTACTCACACTTTTAGATATCTATTTAACCTTTTTAAAGAAACCCCTTTACCTATTTTATTAATTTATTATTCATTCTATAATACAATGTATTAAAAAACATAAATTTCACCATAAAAAATAAGTGTGACAAATTCTAGAATATAAACATTTTGAATTAAATCTTTCAAACTACGTGGTTAATTAAATTTGATAATGAAAGCAAATTAGAAGTAGTCTTAAATTATAATAGGTTAGCAGTGTATAGAATAGTGAACAAAGCAAAGTTTCCCTCACATTATTTGTCATAGTATTTTGTTCCATACCATTTATCATATTTAAGCACATCCTTTCTTGATACTTTTTAAATAGGCCATTGGCTACCCAATGGTTGAATTGGGTAGTTTACTGATCTAAACGATGGAAGGAATTCCCCATTTTTGTTATGATCACATGCCATACTAATCTTAAAATGTTTGAGTTGACGATATGAGTTAATCACATACTCATTTAATTAATGAAATTATTAAAGCCCAAATAGAACAATAACGTTAAGCATAATTACATAATTCATATTAAAAGTCCATTTTTAGTCCATGTACTATAATTGAAGGTGCATTTTAGTCCCTTTACTATTGAACTAAGCATTTTCATCTTTATAAATTTGAAATTAGAGCAAACAAGGAAAATTATTAACGATTTTAAATGAAATTTGTTTAAATGGTGACGTATTGTTATAAAATATGACGTATAAATTCAAGTTTTTGAGTGGGTTTTCGGGTTTTGGATGAAAATTGAGTTGATATAGTATTTTACATATCATATTTTATAAAACAACGTCACCATTTAAATAGATTTCGTTAACCATTGTTCCTTGTTTGATCTAATTTCAAATTGCATAAGGATAAAAATGCGTAATTTAATAGTACATGGGCTAAAATGTACTTCTCACTATAGTACAGATACGACAAAAGAACTTTTATCATTAAAAATTGCATTGACAAATTTATTGTCATACAACTTTTTTCTTTTCCTAGCTCATTTTTTTATTCATCCATATAATAAGTGTGTAAAATCAAGTATTTATAAAATTTTGCCCTATGTTTATATTTTATACCTTTCAAATGGTTTTATGTCTTAAAATTTTAGGAAAAAAAACCAAAAATAAAAGAAAATATTAAAAAAAATTCAAACATGATGATGGAAAATTTATCGTTTAGGTAAATCTGACATTACTTATCAAACCTTTGACAATCTTTTCTTTTGTTAGATATTGTTCTTTGCACGCCATAGTGTTTAGCATATAGTAATTACCCTAAAAATTATGGTAATTTATACATTATGATCAATTAGGTAAATCTCACATTACTTTTCTTTTTGTTTCTCATACTGTAATTTATACATTATGATTGCATTATCGTGTTTAATTAGAATTTGGTAATCTTACTTGAAAATATTATTAAATTACCAAGACAATCGTGTACCTTGACCTAATAGCCATCCAAAAATATTGCAAACTTTTATGGTAAAGTTAAAGTAATATGTAAAAGTAGTTTTTGCCAAAAAAAAAAAGATCAGATGCACAGTGAAATTTTAAAAAAATTTTAAATCCGATCGTACTGAATCATATTGTTTTATAAAATAAAACCATCTTAAATAGTTACTTGAGTTGCAGATCTGAAGATGCCATATAAGAATTCCAAGATCTGTGTGAAAGCTTCAACCAACGAGCCTTCTCCATTATTCTTCAATTCTTCGATAATAGAGTGTGTGGGCACTCTTTGTCTCGATCAACTCCGTATTTATACAGCTTAATTCTTATTCAAACTACCTTTGTGCCGATAGATTAAAAATCATGCGATATTATGATTAGAAACCTTGAGGGTGGCACAAATGATCTACATGAAACCCTAGGCATAATCCATTTATTTACATCAGGAAACAAAGGTAGCCCTAATTTTAATTTTAATTAAAATAATTATTTTATTAATTTCATAGAAACCCAATATGTGTCACCAATCCTAGTATGGATGCCCACTATAATTTGGCCAAGCCCTAATGTCCGTAGACAATATTTCAGCCTGAATTTATTTTATGGAATTTAACCTATTTAAACTAATTATTAATTAACTCTGATTAAACTATTAATTTTATTTTAGCTCGACAATTTTTGATAACTCTAACTGCACTTCGAAATAAAATCATAACAATTTTATATGAATCGAATAATTATGTACTAATTATCAAAATAAAATTAACTATAATAAAATGATTAATTTAAGCACAAATTAAAGTAAATAATAAATAAAATAATTTATCTTAATTTATTAGAATCTTTTTCATATTTAATTTATAAATAAGTATTTAAACAAGATTTAAAGATATTAAATTTATTATATAAATAATTAATTTCCCATATCTATTTAATTTAAATTAATTATTATATTTATCAGAAGACAAATATAATTAATTTAAATTACTAATTCTCATCTAAATAAAAATTTAATTCAAATTAAATATATATTCTAAATAAATAACATAAAAAAATTATTTTCATTTATTTACTAAAGAAAATGCTCACACCCATAAATTTAATGAATTTGGCATGCTACTTTATCATATTGAGAATCTTCCATCTTCGTATATTCTAATCAATAAGCAACCGTTAAAGAATTATGTTGAGCTAGTGGAGGGACCAATTGACATATATAATTATGGTCCAATAATCTATGTATTGATTATTCTATATCGAATAATTAACCAAAGACCTAAGACTGTACTCCTAATTATATATTGTATTAGATAAGCTTTAAAAATAGCCTTTAAGTCTAATGACCTTGTCATTTGTATAACCCTCATATGATATATGTGATCAACTTAAGGTTAAAATGTCCATTTTACCTACTTGATCACCTTGTCTTAAAGTGCCATTATACTCTTCACGTGAAAATGATTATTTACCACATATGAACAATTTATCATTTGATATACAAATGACTAAGACCTCGTCCATTTTCACTATACTGTATAATGTCTTTTAAGAGGATAACCTTAACTCTTTATGAGAGCTATGATTCCATCTCTATAAGTAAAGCACTCATCGAATATAAGTCATAAGCCCAAGGAACTAGTCTAGTAGCTTACTAATTCGAGACGCTTTAACTTTTGAAATACCAAAGCATACAAGTTATACACATGGAGTCAATCACTTACTCAGGATTATGGTAATAACACAATGGACATCACAAGTGAATTAATCCATATAAATAGACTTATTAATGGATTAATTGCACTTTGGTCCAGTCCAATATATCACCATCTCTAGGCAATATATTTGTCTCTACTTAGGAGTCAAACTGCTCTAGATGACTAAGACAAGCCATCTCCTTGATTGGACGTGGACGACTAATAGTCTTAACATGAGTTAATAGCTCACATTAACCCCATAGACTATGGACTATTAATTCAGACTATTTACCTTAGAATGTTGTGTGTTCCTAAATATAAAGTCTATTTTATGCAACATTTTAATGATATAAACATAAGTAGTCAATAAGCCATATTTGCTTACATTTACTTTAACACATAAATCTAAATGAGGACAAAATAGCAATGATATAATGAAACCTTAAATATATATAAATAATCAATTCAAAATAGTGAAATACATCAAAATGTCTTTCATTCTTAGGGCATTCCTAACAATCTCCTACTTGCCCTAAGGGAGTAAATGAGTTATGTCCCACATCCCCTACCCTTAACATGCCTTTTAAAACTCCTAGCCACCAAAGTTTTGGTAAAAGGATCAACAAGGTTGTCCTTGGATGCAATTTTGTAGACATCAACAATTCTTTCCATCACCAACTCTCTAATAATGTGGTATTTTCTATCTATATGTTTTGTCCTCTTATGGTGTCTAGATTCCTTGGTATTTGTTATTGCCGCATTATTATCATAATAAAGTGTAAGAAGTTTATCTATACCAAGAATTACCTCAAGGTCTCTAAGGAACTTGTGAAGCCAAGTCATTTCGTTAAATGCTTCAAAGGTAGCTGCATATTTGGCTTCCATCATGGAGTCAGTCATATAAGTTTGTTTTACACTTTCCACATAATGGCTCCTCCTCTTAGGACATATACAGACCCAAAACTTGATTTCCTCAAATCTTTTCAAGTTTAGAAGTCTAAATTCATATATCCATGGGTGTTAGGTCTATTCCAAAATATACCAACATATAGTTCCTTGTTCTCTTAAGATACTTGAGTACATGTTTCACAACTTGCCCATGCTCGTTACAAAGACTCGATTGATATCGACTTATAATACCAATTGCATAACAAATCTTTGGTCGGGTACAAAACATAGCATACATGAGACTATCTACAACAGATGCATAAAGAACTTCTTTCATGCGCTCTCTTTCTTCATATGTCTTAGGGTAATTATCCAATGAAATAGTGAATCTTACCATAAAGGGTTGCGAACATTTTTTGGCATCTTGCATTGCATACATTTTAATAATTTTGTTAACGTGTAAAGCTTATGACAAAGCTGTCGTCTTGTTCTTTCAATATTTAAAGAGATGAATGCTTAGGACATAATTAGCTTCCTCTAAATCTTTCATATCAAACTATGGCAACCATAGTTTGACTAATGACAAGTTCCCTACATCATTACCAATGTGTAGTGTGCCATGAATGTATAAGACAAGAAATACCACTTTGCCTTGTTTAATACATTTACAAACACAAGGTTCATAAATGTTTTGCTCAAATCTAAAGACCTTGATTACTTGGTCAAATATTTAGTTCCATGAGCGTGAGGCTTGCTTTAATCTATAAATGGATCTAAGCAACTCACAAACTTCGCTTCTTGGCCTTTTATTGCAAACCTGTTTAGTTGTATCACATATATGCTTTCGTTAAGATGGCCATTTAAGAATGTTGTCTTGACATTCATTTGCTAGATTTCATAATCGAGAGTCACAACAATGGATAAAAAAATACAAATGGACTTTAGCGTTGCAACAGGTAAAAAAGTTCTGTCACAGTTGACATAGCCTTTTGTGTGTATCCTTTTGCTACTGGTCTAACCTTAAAGGTTTCAACTTTTCCTTTGGCATTCCTTTTTCTCTTGTAAACCCACTTACAGAAGGTCTACAAGTTCTTAGACCGAGTTAGATTTCAAAAAATCCATCTGAGTGTTCATAGCCTTTTTCTAGAGCTTTAAATCAACATCACTAATAGCTGGTGAGTGGATCATTTTCATGTTTCATTGCCTCATATTGATAAATCTCATCATTATACATGAAGAAATTAGGTTTCTTAGAAATGTTCCCACTATAACGAAGCTCCCTAGGTGGTTGGTCATTTGTATGTTTTTTTTCGAAACTTGGAATAGAATCCAAGACCAAAATTTATGGAGCAATTTTATCTCCAAACAATTCCTTGAGCACCATTTTACTTTGAGCCTTAAGGTCATTCATGTAACTCTCTTCAAGGAAAGTTCCATGGGTTAATACAATAACTTTATGTTCTTTCAGGTTATAAAATAGTCCTTTCTTTGTTCCCTTGGGATACCATACAAACACACATATTCTGAATGAGATTCCAACTTCTTTGCTTCTTTTATCCAATACATGTGCTAGGCATCTCCATATTCTTATATGTTTAAGGGAGGGTTTCTTGCCCTTCCACAACTTATATGGAGTCTTAAAAACTAACTTACTTGGAAACTGGTTCATAATGTAACAGGTTATTTGTAGTGCATATCCCGAAAAGGATATTGAGAGTTTCAAATAACTTATCATGAACCGTTTCATATCCAATAGATCCTATTTCTTCTCTCTACTTACCATTCTATTGTGATGTACCTATTGCAATAAATTAGGATAAAATCCCATTCTCTACAAGGTGTCCTAGAAATTCATCGGAAAGGTATTCATCACCTCGATCGGATTAAAGTGTTTTAATGGATTTACCTTATTACTTTTCCACTTTCACACAATACTCTTTGAATTTATCAAAGGTTTTGCTTTTGTGATGCATCAGGTACGCATATCAAAAGTTATTTATGAATGATACATAGTACTCATACCCTCCTCGTGCTTTGGAATTCATGGGGCCACATACATCGGTGTGCATAATTTCTAGATGATCTTGGGCCCTTGTACCTTTTGTTTTAAAAAGCCTCTAGGTTATTTTGCCTTTAAGACCATATTCACATTAGGGAAGACATGCCTCTTTTAAAGATTCTAATGGACCGTCATTCACCAATCTTTGAATCTTTTCTTGACTAATATGACCAAGTCTTAAATGCCAAAGGTACGCCTCATTAGAGTAAGAAGTTTTTAACCTTTTAGAGTTATTTGTTAATTCAGTGTCAAGCAATGAATACATCTTTGGTTTGATCAAATAAAGATGACCATCCATTTGCCTAAAATAGATAAAATATTTAGTTTTACAAATCACCACAATTTTATTAAAAAGAACTAAATAGGAGTCTTTAATTAAACAAACAACCGAAATAGGGCTTCTCATAAAACTAGGAATATAAAAACAATCTTTTAACAAAATAAATCTAAATTTGTCAAAATAAAGATGTAAATCTCCCTTTACTTTAGCTAACACCATGTTCTCACTTTTTAATTTTCAATAAAAGGTTCTTGTTAAGCATATTTCTTGTTTTCTTCAACCCCTGCAAATAAACACAAACATGATTAATGGCTTTAGAATCAAAAACCCAAGTGTCTTTTGAATCCTCCACTAAACAAGCTTCAATGTAAAGGAGATCCTTATTTTCCTTGCCTTTGGAGGCTAGACATTCCTTATAAGTCTTCTTGAAGTGACCAACATTTCCATAATAGAAACACTTTGACTTTTTAGGGTTCTTTAGCTTTTTTTTCTTATTCTTCTTGCTTTCACATGTAGGAGGAAAAGAAGACTTAGAAGCCCTTTGCTTCTATGTGTTTTGTTTTTTTAATTATCTTATTCTAGAAACTAGAATTAGAAGTAATAGCCAGATTTACCTCTACCTAAGCATGAGCTCGTAGGCCTGTAACTCCCTGATGAGCTTGGTGAAACCTAACTCTTTGCTTTCTAGATTGAACATAGCTCGAAATCTTACAAAATCCCTAGGAAGAGTTTTAAACACCATCTCAATCTGGGTGTTGTATTCCAACTAAGCACTACTTTCAGTAGCATTAGCAAAGTATCCCATAAGCATGATCACATGATCCTTTATTAGAGTTTTTAATTTTTACATATAGTTCATTAAATTTGTAATAGCGGTTTGTCTAGCCAACTTGGCCTCCAAGCATATCCTCTAAATTATCCGTGATTTCTCTAGTGGTGAGATAGTTCTCATGTTGCTTTTGCAAAGCACTTGACATGCTAGCCAGCATATAGCAACGTGCTATGTCATTGGACTCTTTCCAATGAGTGTAAAGTAAAAAAACCTGTCCACTAAATGCATCATATGGAGGCATGGTTGGGCAAGGTTCGTCAAGTACAAACTTGTGTTTCTCGTAGTAGATTTTTTCCAATCTTTAAAGTTATCTGCATTCAATTTGTTATCAATGAGAATTTAAACAAGAAGTGTAGGTGACATTTTAAACTAAAACAAATAAATATATTTAAAACATTACAATCATGCTCAAGCAAATATAATATCTATCTTTAGCAATTAAACATAGATATATGTTTTTACATAAAAAAAACTTAAAAAAATATATAGCATCGCAATGGTAATTTTTAGCATCTATTGTCTTAAGCCAACAAGGGGTGATTGTTGCCAAGTCCTTTTTTTATCTTCGGGAATCTGAAGTAGGAATGTGTTTGACTAAAAAATATGGTGTTTGATTGTAGCCTTTGAGTTATCTCTTAGTCGAGATTTGGATCAGGCATGATAATATGAAAGGGAGATAGACTATTGGATAAATCACTCATCCATCTATTCTTCGAAAGTTACCATGAAGTAAGCATAAATTTGGAGTTGCCATTGACCATTTTAAGCTAGGCGTGATCGGATGCCTATTGAAAACAATATTCGAGTTACGAAACTCAAAATATTGAATGCAAGGTCTACAAGGTCTAAGGATTTGTTGGTCGAGTTTGGGACGTGGTTATGCGTGAGGAAGGATTGGCACCCCCACATCACCCAAAATCGATACCCGCCAACTAAATCTTACTTTGGTTCGGTTTAATCGGTTCTATTTAGTCATTATTTAGATATAATCCTCTTTAATGCATGAATTTTTTTGGAAATTATAGATCTGGGTTTTGATAGAATATTTTATATTACCTATGCGCCATGAAGTTACGAGGAACATAGGGATTTTTTATGAAAATAATTTTTGGATTAAATTTTAAAAATTCAGATATTTTGTGTTAAGCACTAGAGAGATGTCGACATAGCACATTGCCTTGTATTTTTTTAGTTTTAAATTTTATTTATTTATTTTTAAATGAAAAACCAATTTTTAAACATAAATGCATGAAGGCCACTACAAAAAAAGAATTGTATTAGTAGGACAAAAAAAATAATAATTTCATAAAAAAATCACATTAAAAAAAGTAAGAAGGAGAGACGATCAAGATGTATCTCATAATTATTTTTTTATTATTAAAGAATAACCGAATGACAATTTTGAGATGTGTTTCAATTCGATGGTAATTTGAGGAATAAAAAGGTTCAATTGAAATAATCTAAGATATCGAAAAAGAAAAAAAATTATGGCTTTTTAGGTAAAAAGACGTTGGAGTATCCCCTCAAAGAGGTGGGATTGAAGTATCCTATAAGATAAATTTTGATATTTTAA
>JBBYHK010513140.1:0-13023 GCA_038382065.1 Adansonia grandidieri | reverse complement strand
AGCTTTTCTTTCCACCATTTTCCTTATAATTAATGTTCATCCATGAAATGAGACAAATTTGGATACTCGTAATAATCACCATTCTTTTTGTTATGGGCACTACAATTATGTTCACTTTGCTATACAAGATATTGATGCTTTGAATTTGCAAGAAAAACTTTTCTATCCACCATTTTCTTGATAATCAAAATTCATCCGTGAAATAAGACAAACTTAGATACTCGTAATAATCTCCATTCTTTTTGATGTTGGCACTATAATCTTGTTCTCCTCATTGGGATACACGATATTGATGCTTTGGATTAAAGAAAAGCTTTTCTTTCCATAATTTCCTTTTAATCAAAGTTCATCCGTGAAAAGAGACAGATTTTGATCCTCGTAATAATCTACATTCCCTTTGTTATTGGCACTACGATCATGTTCTCCATATTGGGATTCATGATATCAATGCATTGGATTTACCAGAAAAGATTTTCTTTCCACAATTTTCCTTATAATCAAAATTCATCCATCAAATGAGACAAACTTGGATTCTCATAATAATCTCCATTCTTTTCATTATGGGCACTACAATCATGTTCTCCTTATTGGGATACAAGATATTGATGCTTTGGATTTGCAAAAAAAGCTTTTCTTTCCACCATTTTCCTTATATTCAAAGTTCATCCATGAAAAGAGAAAAACTTGGATGCCCATAATATTCTCCATTCTTATTGTTATTGGGACTACAATCATGTTCTCCTCCTTAGGATACATGATATTGACACTTTGGAGTTGCAAGAAAAGCTTTTTTTCCTCTATTTTCCTTATAATCAAAGTTCATCTGTGAAAGGAAATGAACTTGGATGCTCATTGCATTCTCCATTCTTTTTGTTATGGGTAGTACAATCATGTTCTCCTCATAGGGATACATGATATTGATGCTTTGGATTTGCAGGAAAAGCTTTTCATTCCACCATTTTCCTTAAAATTAATGTTCATCCAAGAACTGAGGCAAACTTGGACACTCGTAATAGCCTTTATTCTTTTTGTTATAGGCACTACAATATGTTCTCCTCATTGGGATACAGGATATTAATGCTTTGGATTTGAAAGAGAAGCTTTTCATTCCACCATTTTCTTTATAATCAAAGTTCACCCATGAAATGAGACAAAGTTGGATACTCGTAATAACCTCTATTCTTTTTGTTATGGGCACAACAATCATGTTCTCCTCATTGGGATTGATGATATTGATGCCTTGGATTTGCAAGAAAAGCATTTTTTCCACCATTTTCCTTATAATTGAAGTTTATTCGTGAAATGAGACAAACTTGAATATTCATAACAATCTCCATTCTTTTTGTCGTTGGCACTATAATCATATTCTCCTCATTGGCATGACGATATTGACGCTTTCTATTTGCAAGAAAAGCTTTTCTTTCCACCATTTTCCTTATAATCAAAGTTCATCCATGAAAAGGGATAAACTTGGATACCCATAATATTCTCCATTCTTTTTGTTATGGGCACTACAATCATGTTCTCCTCATTGGGATACATGATATTAATACTTTAGATTTGCAAGAAAAGCTTTTCTTTCCACCATTTTCCTTAGAATTAATGTTCATCCATGAAACAAGACAACTTAGACACTCATAATAGCCTCCATTCTTATTATTATGGGCATTACAATATGTTCTCCTAATTGGGATGTAGGATGTTGATGCTTTGGATTTGAAAGAGAAGCTTTTCTCTCCATCATTTTCCTTATAATCAAAGTTTATCCATGAAATGAGACAAACTTGGATACTCGTAATAACCTCCATTCTTGTTGTTATGGGCACAACAATCATGTTCTCCTCATTGGGATTGACGATATTGATGCTTTGGATTTGCAAGAAAAGCATTTTTTTCCACCATTTTCCTTCTAATTAAAGTTCATCCATGTAATGGGACAAGCTTGAATACTCAAAACAGTCTCCATTCTTTTTGTCGTTGGCACTACAATCATATTCTCCTCATTGGCATAGACGATATTGATGCTTTGTATTTGCAAGAAAAGCTTTTTTTTCCACCATTTTCCTTATAATCAAAGTTCATCTATGAAAAGGGATAAACTTGGATACCCATAATATTCTCCATTCTTTTTGTTATGGGCACTACAATCATGTTCTCCTCATTGGGATACATGATATTGACGCTTTAAAATTGTAAGAAAAGCATTTCTATCCACCATTTTCCTTGTAGTTAGCATTCATCCATGAAATATGGCAAACTTGGACACTCATAATAATCTCCATTCTTTTTCTTATAGGCACAACAATCATGTTCTACTCAGTGGGATACATAATATTGATGCATTGGATTTGCAAGAAAAGCTTTTTTCCACCATTTTCCTTATAATTGAAGTTTATCCATGAAAAGAGACAAACTTGGATGCCTATAATAGCCACTATTCTTTTTGTTATGGGCACTACAATAATGTTCTCCTTATTGGGATACGCAATATTGATGCTTTGGATTTAAGAAAAGCTTTTCTTTCCACCATTTCCCTTATAATTGAAATTCATTTATGAAATGAGACAAACTTGGATACTCATAATAATCTCCATTTCTTTTGTTATTGGCACTATAATCATGATCTCCACATTTGGATTCATGGTATTAATGCTTTGGATGTGCAAGAAAAACTTTTCTTTCCACCATTTTCCTTACAATTAATGTTCATCCATGAATCTAGACAAGCTTGGATACTTGTAATAATCTCCATTCTTTTTGTTATGGGCACTACAATCATGTTCTCCTCATTGGCATACATGATATTGATGCTTTGGATTTGCAGGAAAAGCATTTCTTTCCACCATTTTCCATATAACCAAAGTTCATCTGTGAAAATAGATAAACTAAAATAGTCTCCATTCTTTTTGTTGTGGGTGCTATAATCATGTTCTCCTCATTGGGATACACGATACTAATGCTCTGGATTTGTAAGAAAAGTTTTTCTTTCCTCCATTGTCCTTATTATCACAGATCATCCATGAGAAGAGAAAACCTTGGAAGCACATAATATTCGCCATTCTTTTTGTTATGGGCACAACAATAATGTTCTCATCGTTGGGATACATGATATTGATGTTTTGGATTTGCAAGAAAAGCTTTTCTTTCCACCATTTTACTTACAATCACAGTTCATCTGTAAAACGAGACAAACTTGGATGCTCATAACATTCTCCATTCTTTGTGTTATGGGCACTATAGTCATGTTCTCCTCTTTGGGATACACAATATTGATGCTTTGGATTTACAAGAAAAGCTTTTTTTTTCATGATTTTCCTTATGATTAATGTTCATCCATGAAATGAGACAAACTTGGATACTCGTAATAATTTCTATTTTTTTCTTATGGGCACTACAATCATGTTTTCCTCATTGGGATACACGATATTGATGTTTTGGATTTGCAAGAAAAGCTTTTCTTTTCACCATTTTCCTTGTAATCAAAGTTCATCCATGAAAAGAGACAAACTTGGATGCCCCTAATATTCTCCATTCTTTTTGTTATGGGCACTACAATCATGTTCTCCTCATTTGGATACATGATATTGTCACTTCGGATTTGCAAGAAATGTTTTTCTGTTCTCCATTTTCCTTATAATCAAAATTTATCCGTGAAAAGAGACAAACTTGGATGCTCAAAATATTCTCTATTCCTTTTGTTGTGGGCACTGCAATCATGTTCTCTTCATAGGGATACACGATATTGATGTTTTGGATTTGAAAGAAAAGCTTTTCTTTTGTGATTTTCCTTGTAATTAATGTGAATGTCTATGAAACAAGACAAACTTGGATACTCATCATAATCTCCATTCTTTTTCTTTTGGGCACTACAATCATGTTCTTCTCATTGTGATACATGATATTGATGCTTTGGATTTGCAAGAAAAGCCTTTCTTTATGCCAGTTTCCTTATAATCAAAGTTCATCCATGAAAGGAGACAAACTTAGATACTTGAAATAATCTCTGTTCCTTTTGTAATTGGTACTGCAATCTTGTTCTCTGTATTGGGATTCACGATATTGATGCGTTGGATTCGCAAGAAAAGCTTTTCCTTTCACGATTTTCCTTGTAATTAATGTTCATCCGTGAAATAAAACAAACTTGGATACTCATAATAATCTCCATTATTTTTCTTATGGGCTCTACAATCATGTTCTACTCATTGGGATACATGATATTGATGCTTTGGATTTGCAAGAAAAGCATTTCTTTCTACCATTTTCCTTATAGTTAATGTTCATTTGTTAAATAAGGCAAACTTGGATACTCGTAACAATCTCCATTCTTTTTCTTATGGGCACTAGAATCATGTTCTCCTTATTAGGATACACGATATTGATCCTTTGGATTCGCAAGAAAAGCTTTTCTTTCCACCATTTTCCTCATAATCAAAGTTCAGCCATTAAATGAGACAAACTTGGATGCCTATAATCTTCTCTATTTTTTTGTTATGGACACCACAATCGTGTTCTCCTTATTAGGATACATGATATTGACGCTTCAGAGTTGCAAGAAAACCATTTCTTTCCTTCATTTTCCTTATAATCAAAGTTCATCTGTGAAAAAAGAGGAACTTGGATGCTCATAATATTCTCCATTCTTTTTGTTATAGGGACTGCAATCATGTTCTCCTCATAGGGATACACGATATTGATGCTTTGGATTTGCAAGAAAAGCTTTTCTTTTCATGATTTTCCTTATAATTAATGTGAACATTTGTGAAATAAGGCAAACTTGGTTATTCATAACAATCCTTATTTTTTTTTCTTATGGGCACTACAATCATGTTCTCCTTGCACGATATTGATGCTTTAGATTTGCAAGAAAAACTTTTCTTTCCACCATTTTCCTTATAATGAAAGTTCATTTGTGAAATGAGACAAACTTGGATTCTCTTAACAATCTCTATTCTTTTTTTTATTGGCACTACAATCTTGTTCTCCACATTAAGATACATGATATTGATGCTTCAGATTTGTAGGAAAAGCATTTCATTCCACCATTTTCCTTATAGTTATTGATCATCTGTGAAATAAAACAAACTTATATACTCGTAACAATCTCCATTCTTTTTTTTATGGGCACTACAATCATGTTCTCATTGGGATACATGATAATGATGCTTTGGATTAGTAAGAAAAGCTTTTCTTTTCACTATTTTTTGTATAATTAATGTTCATCTATGAAATGAGACAAACTTGGATACTCGTAATAATCTCCATTCTTTTTCTTTTAGGCACAACAATCATCTTCTCCTCATTGGGATGCATGAAATTGATGCTTTGGATTTGCAAGAAAAGCTTTTTTTTCCACCATTTTCTTTATAATCAAAGTTCATCTATGAAAAGGGACAAACTTTGATGCTCATAATATTCTCCATTCTTTTTATTATTGGCACTATAATCATGTTCTCCTTATTGGGATGCATGATATTGATGCTTTGGATTTGTAAAGCTTTTCTTTCCACCATTTTCCTTATAATCAAAGTTCATCTGTGAAAAAAAACAAACTTAATGCTCTTAATATTCTCCATTCTTTTCTTATGGGCACTACAATCATATTCTCCACATTGGGATACAAGATATTGATGCTTTGGATTTGCAGGAAAAGCTTTTCTTTCCACCATTTTCCTTATAATTCATGTTTATTCGTGAAATAAGACAAACTTGGATACTCGTAATAATCTTCATTCTGTTTCTTATTGGCACTACAATCATGTTCTCCATATTGGGACTCATGATATTGGTGCTTTGGTTTCGCTAGAAAAGCTTTTCCTTCCACCATTTTTCGTATAATTATAATTCATCCGTGAAATGAGACAAACTTAGATAGTCATAATATTCTCTACTCTTTTTCTTCTTGGCAATACAATCATGTTCTTCACATTGGGATACACGATATTGACACTTTGGATTTACAAGAAAAGCTTTTCCTTCCACCATTTCCTTATAATCAAAGTTCATTTGTGAAAAGGGACAAACTTAGATGCTCATAATATTCTCCATTCTTTTCTTATGGGCACTACAATCATGTTCTTCTCTTTGGGATATATGATATTGATGCTTTGGATTTGCAAGAAAAGCTTTTGTTTCCACCATTTTCTTTATAATTAATGTTCATCCGTGGAATGAGACAAACTTGGATTCTTTCCTTATAATTAAAGTTCATTCGTGAAATGCGACAAACTTGGATACTTATAGTAATCTCTATTCTTTTTGTTATTGGCAATACAATCATGTTCTCCACATTGAGATAAATGATATTGACGCATTAGATTTGCAAGAAAAGCTTTTCTTTCCACCATTTTCCTTATAATCAAAGTTCATCCGTGAAAAAAGACAAACTTGGATGCTCTTAATATTCTCCATTCTTTTCTTATGGGCACTACAATTATGTTCTCCCCATTGGGATACACGGCATTAATGCTTTGGATTTGTAAGAAAAGCTTTTCTTTCAAACATTCTTTTTATAATTAATGTTCATCCGTGAAGTGAGACAAACTAGGTTTCTCATAATATAGTCCATTTCTTTTGGTATTGGCACTACAATCATGTTCTCCACGTTGTGATTCATGATATTGATGCTTTAGATTTGCAAGAAAAGCTTTTGCTTCCACCATTTTCCCTATAATCAAAATTCATATGTGAAATGAGACAAACTTGGATACTCATAATAATCTCCATTCTTTTTGTTATGGGCACTACAATCATGTTCTCCTCATTGGGATACACGATATTGATGCTGTGGATTTGCAAGAAAAGCTTTTCTTTCTACCATTATCCTTATAATCAAAATTCATCCATGAAATGAGACAAACATGGTTTCTTATAATAGTCTCCACTTCTTTTGGCATTGGCACTACAATCATGTTCTCCATATTGCGATTCATGATATTGTTGCTTTGGATTTGCAAGAAAAGCTTTTCCTTCCACCATTTTCCCTATAATCAAAATTCATTTGTGAAATGGGACAAACATGGATACTCATAATAATCTCCATTCTTTTTGTTATCAGCAGTATAATCATGTTGTCCACATTAGGATATACGATATTGATGCTTTGTATTTGCAAGAAAAGCTTTTTTTTTCCACCATTTTCCTTTTAATCAAAGTTCATCTGTGAAAAGAGACAAACTTTGATACCCATAATATTCTCCATTTTTTTGTTATGGGCACTACAATAATGTTCTCCTCTCCCGGATACACGATATTGTTTCTTTGGATTGGCAGGAAAAGCTTTTGCTTCCACCATTTTCTTATAGTTAATGTTCATCCGTGAAACAAGATAAACTTGGATAATTGTAATAATCTCCATTCTTTTTGTTATGGGCACTACAATCACGTTCTCCTCATTGGGATACACGACATTGAGGCTTTGAATTTGCAGGCAAAGCATTTCTTTCCACCATTTTCCTTTTTATCAAAGTTCATCCATGAAATGAGACAAATTTAGATACTCATAATAATCTCCATTCCTTTTATTATGGGCACTACAATCATGTTCTCTTCATTGGGATACACGATATTAATGCATTGGATTTGTAGGAAAACCCTTTCTTTCTACCATTTTTCATATAATCAAAGTTCATCCGGGAAATGGGACAAACTTGGACACTCATAATAATCTCCATTCTTTTTGTTATGGGCACTACAACCATGTTCTCCTTGTTAGGATACATGATATTTATGCCTTGGATTTACAGGAAGAGCTTTTCTTTCGACCATTTCCTTGTAATCAAAGTTTATTCATGAAATGAGACAAACTTGGATTCTCATAATAATCTCCATTCATTTTGTTATTGGTAAGGCAATCTTATTCCCCGCGCTGGGGCAAACGATTTTGATGCTTCAGATTTGCAAGAAAAGCTTTTCTTTCCACCATTTTCCTTATAATCAAAAGTCATCCGTGAAATAAGACAAATTTGGATTTTTGTAATAATCTCCATTTCTTTGGTTATTAGCACTACAATCATGCTCTCCACTTTGGGATACACAGTATTGATGCTTCGGATTTGGAAAAAAAGCTTTTTTTTCAACCATTTTGCTTATAATCAAAATTCATCCGTGAAATGAGACAAACTTGGATTCTCTTAATAATCTCCATTTCCTTTGTTATTGGCACTAAAATCATGTTCTCCACTTTGGGATTCATGATATTGCTGCTTTGGATTTTAGGAAAAGCTTTTCTTTCCATGATTTTCTTTATAATTAATGTTTATCCATGAAATAAGACAAACTTGGATACTTGTAATAATCTCTATTGTTTTTCTTATGGGTACTACAATCATGTTTTATTATTGGGATACAAGATATTGGTGCTTTGGATTTGCAAGAAAAGCATTTCTTTCCACCATTTTCCTTGTAGTTAATGTTCATCCATTAAATGAGACAAACTTGGATACTCATAATAATCTCCATTCTTTTTTTGATGGGCACTACAATCATATTCTACTCATTGGGATACACAATATTGACTCTTTGGATTTGTAATAAAAGCTTTTCTTTCCACCATTTTCCCTATAATTAAAGTTCATCTATGAAAAAAGACAAACTTGGATGCCCATAATATTCTCCATTCTTTTTGTATGGGCACTACAATCAAGTTCTCCTCATTGGGATACACAATATTAATGCTTTGGATTTGGAAGAAAAGCTTTTCTTTCTACTATTTTACTTACAATCAAAGTTAATCCGTGAAATGAGGTGAACTTGAATGCTCTTAATATTCTCCATTCTTTTTGTTATGGGAACTACAATCATGTGCTCCTCATTGAGATACACGATATTGATGCTTTGGATTTACAGGAAAAGCTTTTCTTTCCACCATTTTCCTCACAATCGAAGTTTATCCATGAAATGAGACAAACTTAGATACTTGAAATAATCTCCATTTCTTTTGTTTTTCGCACTACAGTCTTCTTCTCCATGTTGGGATACACAATATTGATGCTTTGGATTTGCAAGAAAACTTTTTCTTTCAACCATTTTCCTTATAATGAAAGTTCATCCGTGACATGAGACAAGCTTAAATACTCAAAATAATCTCTGTTCCTTTTGTTATTGGCACTGCAATCATGTTCTCCGCATTAGGGTTCATGAAATCGATGCTTTGGATTTGCACGAAAAGCATTTCCTTCCACCATGTTCCATATAATCAAAATTCATTTGTGAAATGAGACAAACTGAGATACTCATAATAGTCTCCATTTTTTTTTCATAGGCACTACAATCATGTTCTCCTTATTTGGTTACATGATATTGATGCTTTGGATTTGCAAGAAAAGTTTTTCTTTCCATGATTTTCCTTATAATTGATGTTCATCCATGAAATAAGACAAACTTGGATACGTGTAATAATCTCCATTATTTTTCTTATAGGCACTGCAATCATGTTCCCCCTATTGGGATATACGATGTTGATGCTTTGGATTTTTAAGAAAAGATTTTATTTCTGCCATTTTTGTTATAATCAAAATTCATCTGTGAAATGAGAAAAAACTTGGATTGTCAAAATAATCTCCATTTATTTTGTTGCTGGCACTACAATCATGTTCTCCACATTGGGATTCATGATATTGATGCTTTGGATTTGCAAGAAATGCGTTTCTTTCCATGATTTTCCTTATAATTAATGTTCATCCGTGAAATGTGACAAAGTTGGGTGCTCATAATATTCTCCATTCTTTTTGTTATGGGCACTACAATCATGTTCTTCACGTCGGGATACATAATATTGATGCTTTAGATTTGCAAGAAAAGCTTTTCTTTTCATAATTTTCCCTATAATTAATGTTCATGCATGAAATGAGATAAACTTGGATACTTATAATAATCTTCATCCTTTTTCTTATGGGCACTACAATCGTGTTCGAATTTGCAAGAAAAGCTTTTCTTTCTTCCATTTTCCTTATAATCAATGTTCATCCATGGAATGAGACAAAACTAGATACTTATAATAATCTCCGTTCCTTTTGTAATTGGCACTGTACAGTTGTTCTCCTCATTGGGATATATAATATTGATGCTTTGGATTTGCAAGAAAAGCTTTTCTCTCCACCATTTTCCTTATAATCGAAGTTCATCCGTGAAATGCGACAAACTTTGATACCTGAAATAATCTCGGCTCCTTTTGCTATTGGCACTACTATCTTGTTCACCACATTGGGATACACAATATTGATGTTTTGGATTTGCATGAAAAGCTTTTCTTTCTACCATTTTTCTTATAATTAAAGTTCAACTGTGAAATGCAACAAACTTGGATACTCATAATAATCTCCATTCTTTTTGTTATTGGCAATATAATCCTGTTCTCCACACTAGTATTCACAATATTGATGCTTTGGATTTGCAAGAAAAGCTTTTCTTTCCATAATTTCCTTATAATTAATGTTCATCCATGAGATGAGACAAACTTTGATACTCGTAATAATCTTTATTCTTTTTCATATGGGCACTACAATCATGTTCTCCTCATTGGGGTACACAGTATTGATGCTTTGGATTTGCAAGAGAAGCTTTTCTTTTCACCATTTTCCTTATAATCAAAATTCATTCGTGAAATGAGACAAACTTGGATTTACGTAACAATCTTCATTTCTTTTGTTATTGGCACTACAATCATGTTCTCCTCATAGGGATACGCCATATGGATGCTTTGGATTTGCAAGAAAAGCTTTTCTTTCCACCATTTTCCTTAAAATTAATGTTCATCCGTGAAATGAGACAAACTTGGATGCTCATAACAATCTCCATTCTTTTTCTTATGGGCACTACAATCATGTTCTCCCCATTGGGATACACGATATTGATGCTTTGGATTTGCTAGAAAAGCTTTTCTTTCCACCATTTTCCTTATAATCAAAGTTCATCTGTGAAATGACACAAACTTGGGTGCTCATAATATTCTCTGTTCGTTTTGTTATGGGCACTACAATCATGTTCTCCTCATAGGGATACCCAATATTGATGCTTTGGATTTGTAGGAATAGCTTTCTTTTCACAATTTTCCTTATAATTAATGTTCATCCGTGAAATGAGATAAACTTGAATACTCGTAATAATGTGAACCTCGGGATGAAAACCCAAACTAAAACCCAATTGGATGGAAATAGAACCTTAGGATCATCATCAATGTCAAGCAAGGAGAACTTGACCCTAATCAAACCTACTGATTAGAACCAAAGTTATAACAATCTTGATCGCCATAAGTTACACTGATATGATCCAATTGAGTTCTTGTTTAAAGAACAAAGAAAAAGTTCTCACAAAGTGAAGAAACTCTAAAGTATTTTTTTTCTTTTCCAAATCTACTGAATTACATGAATAAAACTCTCTTATATAGGCCAAAAATCTATAGAGCGCTAACTGAACAAGGAAATCCTAATTAATAAGGAAAAGTTTATTCCTAATTCTAATCAAATTAGGACTTATCTAAACAACTTAAAATCCTAAACACAATCCTAATTAAACCATACTAGGCAAAGAAAGGTTAAGATAGTTAGTTAAGAAATAAACATCCTTGTACAAAAGTACAAGTAGTTGCTACCTTGCCAACATAGCGCTCTTAATCTCACTTTTATTTGCAAAAGCATAACTCTCTTATTTTTGTCTCTATTTTGCTTTCCACATTCTGAATTTTTTTCCTTATTGCACACTATGATGCTTTTTTTACACTCTTGCACATAGTCACTTTTTATATCACTCTTTTCTTTTTCTCGTGCACTCATTTTCTTTTCTTTCATCTTTCACTCTTTCGCTATCCTAATCTGGTCCTCATATGCCTTTAATGGTTTGAGAGGAGTTAATACAATAACTTAGTTATTCATTACAAAACTATATTTGTTCTTGTACCCATCATGAGTAACCTTCCTATCGAACTACCATGGATGCCCCAAGAGTAGATGACTAGCACGCATTGGTGCAACATCACAAAGAACCTCATCCCTGTAGTTGCTAATAAAGAATGCAACTAACACTTGTTTTGTCACCTTAACTTTTCCATAATCATTCAACTATTTATACGATCTTGGATGCTTTAATGTAGGCAGCTTTAGCTTTTCAACCATTAAAATACTAGCAACATTAGTGCAACTACCACTATCAATAATCATGCTACATACATTTTTATTCACATGGCACCTAGTATGAAAAATGTGCTCATGTTGTATTTCATCACCATCTTCCTTAGGCTGTATGCTAAAAGCACGCTTGGTAATGAGCATATCTCCATGCCCAGGTTGTTCAATGTCAACATCACTACAATCCTCTAATGGTGTCATTTCAGTATCACTTAAACTTATGCTTTCTATGTCACCATTATCCATAACAATCATAGCCCTTTTATTTGGGCATTGAAAAGCAATATGGCCAAATCTTTAACACTTAAAACACTTAACATCACGTGATTTAGAAGATGATTTAGTTTCGATTTTAACTTTGGAGAATGTAATTAAATCCTTCACCTTTGCTTATTCTTTAGGTTTTGCGGTAGCTTTGTTATTCTTCCAATTTGACTTCCATAAAGAGCTAGATGCTGAACCATATTTGGAAGTGCCTTTCGACTTTAATTACTTTTCCACCTTGATAGCTTTATACAACAAATCCTCTATCTCTACATAATGATGCAATTCCACCATATCAGCATTCTCTTTATTCAAACCACCAATAAATCTAGCCATAGTTGTTTCATGATTTTTTTTTATATTGGCCCAAATCATGGCTATCTCCATCTCTTTGTAGTAATCCTCTATATTCAAGGATCCTTAAGTTAGCCCTTGCAACTTTCTATACAAGTCTTTATAGTAATGGCTAGGTATGAACCTCTTTCTCATCACTACCTTCATTTCTTCCCATGATCGAATAAATCTCTCACCATTCCTATGCCTATTAATCACAAATTGATCCTACCAAATACTAGCATAATCTATGAACTCAACTGCTGCTAGTTTAACCTTCTTCTCCTCAGAGTAATTATGACAATCA
>JBBYHK010513087.1:0-13030 GCA_038382065.1 Adansonia grandidieri | reverse complement strand
CTACATGACCAACAAGCTTCAGACCTTGAATGCTTTGGTAAAATCGAACTCATATATAAAGATTAAAGACGAAATCTGGTGCACTATGAAGCTATTTAAATGCATTCAAAATTTTTTACACTTAAATGCAAATTTAACTAGCCTCAGACCTTGAAGCTATGAAAAACAAAAAAAAAAAATTGCTAAATAAAACAACTTACAAAATCTAGGTTAGGTGCACTAGAAAAAAATCTAATGAAAATAAGAGAGAGATGCCATATCGGACATTGGATGGTGCAGCTGTTTGATGAGATTTCGAGTTGGGTAGAAGTTTAGAAGATTTTTAAGGTTTGTGTGAGACAATGCGGCTGTGGGTATGGAGTTCAGAAAATTTCTCAAGGTTTGCAGACTTTTGAAGTATATTGGATATTAAGAGGGTTGCTGGAATGGCAGTGTTTTAGGTGGCAGGAAGGGTTTTTCAAGGGTATTTGTGTACTTTTGTAATATTATTATATTCTTATATTATATTATATAATTAATATGATATTCGGGTTGACGCGGACCGAGTTTTGGGCCTAAATTTTTTTTACCCAAAGCTTGACTTTTTTAGAAAAGGTTTTAAAATTTGCTCAGACCCACTTTTTGAACTCGATATTTTTATCTAAATTCTTTTAAATTTTGAGTAAACTTTCAGATTTGGATAGATAATTTCACATATCAACAAATCCAAATTCTTAACTCCTAAATTTTTTTAGGAAAATCAAATTCAACCAAATTGGATTTGAGAAAAATTTATAAATAAATATTTAAATTTATCCGATCCAAATTCAAAATGATTTAAAATAATATGAATTTGAAGTGATAAAATCTGAATTAAGTTAAATTTAAAATTATTCAAACTCAAATAATTAAATCCTCTTAAATATTATATATCAAGACAATTAAAACTTTAATTAAGGATATTTTAACTTTAAAATTATTAATTTAATAAAAATAATTAATATAACATAATTGGCAACCCAAATATGATTTTCATACTCTTAATTAACAAACATAATTTGAAAAGTTTATAAAAATGTAAAAATATAAATAAAAGGATTATTATCAAATACATTAGCAATGAAGCTTTTTAATTTTACAAGCAAGTTACAAAATTGACACATGTGGTTAACATATATTTAAAATAATAAAAAATAAAAAAAATAAATGGGACAAATGTTGAACTTTTAATTTCAATTATGGAGTTAAAAACTCTACTACTTGTATACTTGATAATGATCCAAAATTAAATCACCATGTTAGTGGCGACCTCAGAATTATCTATGCAACAACGATTTTAAATCATTGGAATGATAAGATTGCTATCTTGAAGGTAGATTTGGCAATACATGTATTCGTATTGTGTTGATGTCATTTTCATATATTATAATTATGTTTAAAATATTATATATTTATATAAATTTTAATGTGTCATAATTGTGTTTAAAATATTATATATTTATATAAATTTTAATACGTTAATAATTTATTTTATATAGATTTTGAAATATTTCTATATTTGAGTTATTTTTTATATTGTGTTGTGTTGTATTTACTTTTCATGTGTTACATGATAGAATCATGTCATGGGCTAAATTCATAATTTCTATTTGAAGGGTGGTTTGATTCTAATCCAAAAGGATGAATATTTTTTATCGCCTTGTGAAAACAATTTTCAAAATCCTTTTATGAATGATTTGTTGTGATAATAATTGAAACTAGATTTGTCTATAGATTTGAATACTCATCCAAACCCGAAAGTGTGTTCAAAATTTAAGTGGGCTTAGACAAAATTCAAGGCTTGGTCTTGAGCAAGTAATTTAAATTCTAAATAATTTAAATTTTGGGCTATACAATTTAATTTATAAATAAAATTTCTTAGGTCAAATTTGTATAAATGTTAACTTTTAACTATTTCATATAAAATTTTGAAATAATAATATAATCTAAGCTTAAAAAAAAGGACCTTTTTATTAGAATATTACAAAATTTTTTAGTTCTCACTGATTTTAGATTAATTTTTGAAATAAGTTTTTTTCATTGACAGATGAGAAATTAGCAAACAAAAGTATGATTTCAAGTAAGAATGTGAAATCAATAAATCAAGTGTCGATTTTCCACCTAAACGTGAGATATTCAATACCTGATTTGTCAATTTCTTACTTATAGGTGGGAAATCAACACATCAAATGTTGGTTTCCTAGCAATATAAAAACATTATTTTTTAAAAATTTTCTTTTATTTAAAAATATTTGATGAGGAAAATAAATGAGAAATCGACAGGTGATTAGTAGATTTTGCACTTGGCATTGAAAAATCAGTTAACCAATCATCAATTTCTCAATCCTAATAAAAATTACAAAGAAAAAACATAAAGTAAAAGAAAC
Organism: Adansonia grandidieri; assembly: GCA_038382065.1. Lineage (NCBI taxonomy): Eukaryota > Viridiplantae > Streptophyta > Magnoliopsida > Malvales > Malvaceae > Adansonia > Adansonia grandidieri. Next base: position 10,625 of record JBBYHK010513087.1, on the reverse strand, counting down.
AAAAAAGTAATATATATATATATATATATATGTAAGGGTCACCAACATAATCACGTGAGCTTTATATGAAAATTCAGAATCAGTACTAAATTAATTTGGTCCTCCACCTTTCATTTCAACACCTCTAATAGGAGAGTTTGTCATCATTGAGCTGTATGGCTCATCATCTTTAATGCTAGAAACTGTTGTGATATAAATGAACAATAAAAAGATTTATACAAATTATTCATCAACAGTTGTGCATATCAAGGAGGTTGACATTCAGAATTCTTAAATGGATATAAGATTTATGGATTTGCAGTAGAGATATATGAAGCCCCACCATCATCATGTACATCTTTTAGGTTAACATATAACTCAATTATATTAACATTAGAAAATTGTTGATGAAAATCAAATATGCATTTTACATCATCATAAACTTCAAGTGGGAATGTCTTATATTAAATACATCCTTCTCCCATGGAAACAAAAAGCCTGTACTTGATCTCTGATATTCTGCTTCAGTTCATTGCTTTTATTTTTTATCAATTTTGATCTTTAATTCCTCTATTGTGATATTTTCATCAATATTAATACTTTTAGGATGGTCATTTAAAAGGTGACACCTTCTTCATTGTCAATAATTTGTCCATTAAAATAAATAGGTGCAACAAATCTATTACTTATGTTGTGTACTTAATCTACAAACAAACACTATTGGCATCAAATATCATCAAAATTATAACACATAAGTATTGAGTATAAATATTTAAAGAACGGTTTAATATATTCAAGTAGAAATAATTATATGTAACTGGCTTTTAAAATACAAATTTTGATAAAATAAAATACTAACATCATTTATTAACAACAAAAAACAAGAAAAACGAGAATGAAGAAGTACTAGCACTAAACTTAGAAACAACAAAGAGCAAGTGAGACTGAAAATGATAACGATAAACTCATATTTATAATGTAGCATGAGATAGTCAAAAATTTTTCTTCCAATTCAAAATCTCTGGATTTGTCCCATGCATTACTCTAATCCTTGCAGACTTATATTTACAATTCATCTATTAGTCTTATTAATTTATTTCATATTAAAAGGAATCTAATTCCATCTTATAAACTCATAGAAGAAGTAATCTGATTCCTATAGCTTCCCATACATTAGTCTTATCAACTTATTTCATATCAGAAGGAATTTAATTCCCATCAAGAATTCATGAAATTAATCACATCTTTTATATGTCAATAAAACTTGAACCCTATACCCTAAAACTCTCTGTGTCATTAGAATACGAAATCAACAGTTGATTAAATGATTTTGTAATATTATGGAAAATTGACTTATAAACTTTTGATTTCTCAATTGCCATCTATTTTTCTTTCTTTCTTTCTTTCTTATTTATTTATTTATTTTTTGCTTTCAAAAATCTACATTTCAAATGTTGATTTCTTAGGTATGTATGTGAGAAATTGCCACTTGAAGCTAAATATATAAATCAAAGAATTTTCTCAAAACTAAAAACAAAATTTTTCTTTTATTTTTGTTGGAATATTGGCAATTTATGTGTCAATTTCTCATCCTTCCCTAGGTAATCGACCTTTCATATTTGCTGATTCTCACCGTAAATTCAAAGAAAATCGTATTTCGAGAATCAATTTAAAAATAGTGTATAACATGAAATAAAAAAAATTATATTATTTTAATAAAAAGTCATTGTTTGAACCATTAATAATATGGATGTGATTGATTTTTTATTTTAATTTTTCACAATCACACGCAAATGAATAATGATTGTTTAAAGATAATATTAAAAGAAAAGGACAACCTAAAGCCTATAGCTCCAAAAACTATTTTAAAAAAGAATGAAATTAATAATTATTTGTATTATTACTATTTTACCTTAAATTATATTTTATTTTTATTTATTTATTTCTTCTTTTTCCTTTAAAAATTACATAGACTGATCATGTTTTTTTTTCATGGAGCAACAATGAAACACACTTGTTTACTTAAAACTATTTTTGATTTTATATAATTAAATTTACGTTATTTGGAATCTAAGCTTGTATTGAGATGGCCGGTGAGATTGGTTTTCAATAAGATCGAATATTATAGCAATAAAATTAAATTAGCGATAAGATATATGTTTGATATAAAAGTAGCGATGATAGTGAAAATTACAATGAGAAAGAAAAATGATCATTGTGGACATTAGATTAAATTTTTATATAATAAATTTTATATTATATTTATGAAATTAATAAATAATTAAAAATATTCAAATTATGTTTATGTATGTTAAATAATACTTTTTTAGCTAAAATATTTGAAAATATTTTATGTATATTTTAATAATTTAACATTAAAATTTTTGAAAATTACATTTAATAAATACTGACATATTATTTTATATTAAAATCATATCTAGCTAGATTTTTAATAATAAAAAAATTAATAACTACATGCTATCATTGTAAACTAATAATTTCATATATTTACATATATGTGCACTAATAAAATTTTTTTTCGTGTTTACTGTATATATACTGTATTAATCACTAATTTGTATGCTAATTTACTCATTCAATTATTCACTTATTTAATTTTAGATTTAAAATTTTAAATTAATTAAGAATGTTAGTAAACTACTCGCAATGATAAATGGAGGATGCAAAGCAGCTGGTGGGAAAGACAGCAGATAGGAAAATGGGAAAGAAAGAATAAATGTTAGGGTTTTACGGTTTAGAGGTATTTTAGTTATTAAAATAAATATTTAAGGATAAAAGTGGACATAAAAGTAAATGAGATGGACAACTCTTTGTCCATATCTAGGGTAATTTACATTTTGAATCATTAAATTTAGCATTAATTTTTACAAAGATTATGAACCTTTAATTTCAATAAATTACGTTATTTAACTTTTATTATTAATAAATTAGGTCACTTGCACTAATTGCATTAAGTAATTTTAACAGAGAAAAGTAACTCAGTATGAATACATGGCTTTTTTTTTTTTTTACATTTCATCAAGATAATGTCTAATAGATATATGTTAAGTCAGTATTTTTATTAGAATTACTTAATGTAGTTAGAATAAGTGACTTATTTTATCAATAACAGAAGTTGAGTTAAGTAATCTGATAAAATTAAAGGTTTTTGACCTAATATAAAAACTGATACTAAGTCTAGTAACCCAGAATATAAATTACCCCCATACATGCTCTATTAAGTAAGCTTCATCTCTTCACTAGGGTCAATAGTGTTTAGCTGGACTGAGTGAGTGTTATCCAAATACTTACGTTATGTTTAGTTCGCTGCAATGGAATAAAATAAAATAAAATAATTATTCGATGGAAATGAAATAGAGCAAGAATATGTATTAAGTAGTTTTGTTAATTTAATGAAATAGATCAAGATAGTACCACATGGGTTGGTTGAAATTGTATTAAGGAAGAAATAAGAAATTGTATTAAGTGAGCTTCATCTCTTCACTAGGGTCAATAGTGTTTAGCTAGACTAAGTGAGTGTTATCCAAGTACTTACGTTATGTTGAGTTCGGTGCAATGGAATAAAAAAAATAAAATAATTATTCGGTGGAAATGAAAAAGAGAAAGAATATGTATTAAGTAGTTTTGTTAATTTAATGAAATAGACCAAGGTAATACGACATGTGTTGGTTGAAATTGTATTAAGGAATAAATAAGAAATGTATATAAAATGACTATCTTACTTTTAAGTTAGTAACAATATTTTATTTATAAAATTAAACTTATTTCAATTTTATCTTTTATAAAAGTTAAACTATTATTAATATGCATAGAAATATTTAAATATATTATATACAATATTTTGTAAATTGTAATACTAAAAATAATAGTAATAAATATTTTATTATGAATATATTTAAAAAACATTTTAATATATTTAAGTATAATATTTTGATGTATTATATTTAAATATATTTTAAAAAAATATTTTTATATTTAATAATATTATAAAATAATATTTAATTTATTAGATAATAATATTATGTTTCCTATAAAACCCCAAAAACTCTCTCATCTCATTATTTTTTTTCTTTCTTTCTCTACTCCATTTCTCTTTCTTTCTCTCCTTATTCAACCATTCATATTTTTCCATAAGCAATCTAGATTCTAACAATGTCCACTGATGGCTGTCATAGTTAATGGCTTTTTTACCCCAAATTTTCACCACAGGTCCATCTTGACTTTTTTTTTTTTGAATCTTCACTCATTTTTTTCCTAAATCAAACCCTAATAGAGTATATCTAAGCTTAAAGCCTGCAAAAACCCCTTAAAAGTGTATATTGTTTCTCACCTATCTTCTTCATTCTCACCAAATTTAATGTCCAAAAACTGAACCTGGCAATTTGCGTATCCATATTTTATTCGCATATTTTATTATGCCATAATCGTGTTTAAGGTATTTATATTAATATAAATTTGATACATTAATAATATGTATTATAAGATTTTTAGAGATATATTCATGTTGTATAATGTTTTTATTATTTTATATATATTATATCCATGTAATCATATCTAAAATTATCCATTCTACCAAAAGCCTCTTACGACTACCTTAACCCAAAACCCTAGAAGGGAGAAAACTTCTCTCCTTTTTTTTTCCTCTATTAAGTTTTCCTATTAATATGGTTTAGATAGTTTTTCGTTGATGTTTTTGTCTCTAGTGTTGTTTTTCGTCACTGACGAACCATTCGTCGTTGGATTTTCCAAGGCAGACAATGTCGAAAAATGGGTCAGAGACACGATCAATGGTAATATTTGTTGATGTTGAAGAGTATTTTGAAAAAATAATTACTTGAGTGTATTACTGATAAGGTTGGAAAAGCCATTCTGAAAGAGAGCTCAAAATGGCTATTATAACTTTCCAAAGTATAAAAGGGAATAGGGACTCCATGAAATAGGGATTCAATTAATCAAACTTATGAATCACAATTGAGAGTGGAATAGACCTAAAATGAAATCTTTATTCCATCAAACCAAACATGCTACAATTTAAATGAGAGTGCTTCTTTGGGGTGGATATTACATTTGCCTTCTCGAGTAAAAATTATTAAATCTGATGTGGCAAAAAAATATTGATGTGGTATAAAATAATTGAATAGATCCATTACTAAGTTGATAAGAATAGTCCCCATAATAATTTCTTCATCCGCCAGCCATTTTCTTTTCTAGTTGACTTTATCTTATTTTGCTGCTTCATTTATTTAATTACAATTTGTCTTAAATTAATATCAAAAGTTGTTACTAGCCGATTTGTACAGAGATCACCTGATGCCTATCACAATAAACCATAATTGACTCAGCCTAAGAAGATTCATTTTATTGGTTAACAATTAAATAAAATCACAATTGACGTATTCTAATAAAAAATAGTCATGCATTTATTCAATTGGTCAACTAATTATCATGTTTGATTCTATGCCACATCATCCTTATTTTGTTGCAATTGATAATTTGTGTATTAGTACAATGTTTTGTATTTTGACATGTATTAAACATTGTAGACACTTAATTTTATCTGAACCTCTTTTTTCGACAGTCCCAAATATTTGAAATCGAGAGTCAAGCGATAGTCTTGGTGAGGATCGACTTCCTTTATGAGGACTAAGCCCTTTTGAGACCTATTTGGTCACACGTCATTTCAAGGTCATCGAGAAGAAATCTCAGAAAAAAAACAAGTATTAAGGAAAGAAATTAGTTTTTAAATACTTTTTTTTTTGGTGGAATTTTGAAATTTATTTTTGGATATGATGTCATACCCAAATTTTTCAGATTTTTTTCATGAAATTTTGTAAGTTAACCATCGTGTATTTTTACTGACACATGTAGTATTTATCTCGATACTCAACCCAAAAAGTCTAAAATGTTCAAACAAAAATCCTATTGGCATTTTATACCATGAGGTATCAAATTGTCGAATTTGTTATTTAATTTTAAATTTTTTACATTATCGCATACGTCCTGCTCACGAAGATTTTTTGGTAAAACTTGCTTTGGATTTCAGATTTTTTTTTTATTTCTACTGATTAATATTTTAAGCAATGCATCAAATTTAGCTTATTTTTTCTAAATTCGGATATATTATTGAAATTTTCTCATTTTCAAAATATGCAATGCTCTATGCTATAAAGTTTTTTTACAGAATTTTCCCTAGTTTAGAATTTTAGACCCTTTCATATATTTTCAATAAAGTGGTACATTCAGCTTTTGGTATTCCAAATCATCTTTTGAATTTTTCATTTTTGTCAAATACAATTTTCTTCACTAAAGGTTTTTCTCGTAAAATTTTATGAGTTTAAAAATTTTAATCACTTTTTTTTGCACATAAAATTCTTAGTTTATTTGAAAAAAAAAAATAGAGTTCAACATATGGGATATTTTTCAAATGTTTTATTATGATTGAAATATGAAATTTCCCATTACATGAATTTCTCTACAAATAAAAACAAAAAAATAAATAGAAACAAAAACCTCAATGCACGGAATTTCATTTCTTCTAATTCAAAGAATTTTTTCGTTAATTTTATTCTCCCTTAATATAAAAAATTTCATTTAGTGCATTAAATTTCCTTTTGGGCCACACATTTTAGAATTTTCTTATTTTTGGCCATGTTTCTTCCAAATTTTCTACAAAAGGTCTTTCTAATTAATTTCCTTCACTGAAAATTTTTCCATGGAAATTTTTATTTGAATTTTTCATATATTAAATATTTTCTTATTTATTTTATTGATTTTTTGTGAACTTATAAAATTTTCTATTTTATGGGCCTAAGCTTTGAAATTTTGCTAATAGGCCTTAAAACCCATATAGTTTTCAACAAGCCCTTATATTTTCAAACAAGCCCATTTTCCAAGGTCCACAACCTTTTTCTCTTTTTTTTCTTTTTTTTTTTTATTTTCTTTGATGAGTTTTTATATATTAATTATTATGAATAAAAAATTTCTCTATAGATTTTAAGCTGGATTTCCCACTTGATTGAACTCTTAATTAGATTTATCACGTGAAATTTTATTTCTTGAGTACATATATTTCAATTTATTATAATTTAATTCTTTCAATTCTTTCTTTCATGAAATTTTTTATTAGAATTTTTTGGTGCATTGAGTTTATTTATTTCTTTACTTTCAAAATTTTTTATGCATGTAAATTTATAATTTAATTTTGATTCTACATAATTTATTTTAATTTTATAATTTGCTAATTTAGTTACATAAAATTTAATTTAGTTGGAATTGAATTCTTTTTCAATTAATCTAGTTTCATCTTAACTATTCTATTAAGTTAGCCCCTAAGGTACCATATAGTCATCATGCCATCTAAATGAGCCATATTCATGGCTTTAGGTGATGGCTTGTAAGAAAAAGATGATAAAAGCATGGGTTTATGACACCCCATTAAATAAATCTCACCTAACAAGCTAACAAAAATTTAAAAAAAAAAATCTTTTTTTATATGAATTTCGGCCAAAGAAGTTTCAAATCTCCCTCGGCCAAATAAGAGAGGATTTTTCATTTGGCTTTTTAACTTTCTCCACCAAAAAATTTGGTTTTTCTTAAGTATTTCCAAATCTTTTCAAATTTTATTTTTTCAAGCTTTAAAGGTAGTTTCTTTAGAAATATTTTGATTTTGTTCAACATTTCTATTTTCCTTCATTTTCTTTCTTTTTTGTGAGCTCAAATCATGCTTATGCTCTAGGTTCCACAAAGCCATGTTTAGAGGCCAAGTGTGGGAGCTATGAAAAGTTTCTTCTATTTGATTGTTTGTTTTTATTTTTCCTTATCAATAGCATGATTTTCATCAAGGACATATATTTTTGTGGAAATAGTGTTCATCTTAGCATGTGGATATATTCATGCTATTTTTATTCTATTTTCCTTGGCATTTTTATGGAGATTTCTCATAAACCATGCTCATATGTTCATATTTCATGGTTTCATGTATATTGGTGACGATTTGGGTTTGGTAGTAGCTAGGATATGTGTTCATCTTGTCATACATGTAGGAATATTGAAATGAAATTTTTTCTTTTTTTTTTTTTTTGGTAGTGGTCGAACATGAATGTGGGTTTTGGTTAATTTGCGGGGGCTAAAAAATTTTTTTTCTAAAATTTTTAAGGCTTTGGATAGGTATTTCCAAGCCTTGGCCAAAACTTGTAGGGATTATTTGGTGAAATTTTTTATTTTTTTGGGTCATTTAACAATTTTAAAAAGTATAGGAGCTTAAATGCAGAATTTTTAAAAAATTCATGTAGGCATTCCTTTGCTTGGCCAAATGCTAATGGAACCTTTAGGGTTGTTTTTCATGCATTTTTTAACATCATTAAGTGCATTCTTGCATTTTTATATTTTTAGGGGCTTTTTTCATAATTTTAGAAAGTTTAGGAGCCTATTTGCAAAATCGAAAAAATTGATTCGAGGCCTAAAGTGCTTTTTCGGATGCAATGTAGTAAATTAGAAACATTTTCCATGCATTTTGATTTTGTTTAACGGCCATTTCTTACATTTTAAATTATTTAAGGACTGAATTGTAACTTAAGAAAGTTTAGTAACCTTTAATGAAGTATTGCATTTTAAGGCTAATTAGGTCATTTCCCTCATTAAGTTACCCATTTAGGTATTCGAACAGTTTAAGAACATTTCTAGCATTTTTTACTATTTTGGGGCTAAAGTATAATTTTAAGAAATTTAGAGATCTATTAACAATTTTTGCACTTTTTTTTTAATCATATTTGAGATCTAGATTATCCATTTAAGGTATAATTTTTAATATTTTTTTCCAAAAATAAGAAAATTCTAAAATGTGGGGCCCAAAAGGAAATTTAATGCACTAAATGAAATTTTTTATATTAAGGGAGATATATATATATATATATATATACTTTTCTTTAAAAAGGTCCAAAAATTCTTTTTATTTTGTATTTTTTTTATTTCTTCTATATTTGTGTCTTTTTTTTTTTTTCTTTTTCCAGTCTCTTCTCCACACTTCGTCGTCTGACAATAACTTCGAAAGATTTAGTAATTTTTAGATACAACCCTAATATGAAATAAAATATAATATAAAAAATAATACAAATATGATATAGATATATTAATTTATCAAAATTTATATATAACGAATTATTAATATATCAAAACTTATAAAAAAAATAATAATTTAAAATACGATTATCATATAAAAAATAATATAAATATAATATACATTTACAAATTACCTAATCTACGTTGGGCCTAGCTGATGCTGCGACAACCATGAAAGCCATCAACCCCAATCGTCAATCCGTTAGGAGGAAGGGATCGGACTTCACCAAAAACATGAAGCTCTCACTCTTTCTCCCTGCCGCCAAATCAACGAAAAATAGGGTTGATTTGGCTTCAACGGATCATTGCGACATCAAGTAGATCCGACCCTTTTCAATTATCCACTAGTCCTGATCGACGGTAATGAGAAATAAAAAAAAAATCAAGAAAGCAGATTAAAAAGCATGTAATGCAATGTTGTAAATGTCAACTTATACATGTTTGTCATATGTCAAACTATGTTCTCTGCTGACATTTAACTTGATGAAAATTTGACAAACGTAAAGATTAACAAGTTACTTCTTAAATCGGAAGGATTAAAATAACATGTGATCCAAATTTTGGAAATCAAAAGGTAATTTACTCTATTTTTTTTTTTTTTTAAATTCTGCAGAACTTGGTTCTTAACTCATGCAACCCTTTAAATCGATGTCATTGCTGCTGCTGTTAGAATAGCTTTCCACAGTATATCTGTCACTGAGCTATATACTCGAATATAAGAAAAGCTCTTAATCAATCCAATCATCAAGCTTATGAATATCCCCAACATGAAATCAATTATATTTGGTGTATAATGTCCTCTGATTGAGATATGGTGAATCAAAAATAAAAACATAAAAGATTTTAAATGTAGAGTTCCTCCTGATAATATATTCCTTCTATTGTTTTCAGGGTTGCTCTGAATCATCAAGTAAAATTGCACAAAAGATCTGATAAGTTCAGCAGGTAAAGCTATGACTATGAATTCTAAATAAATTGATGTCTGCAAAATTGGAGCAGGTTAACCGTCCCATCAAGTATGTCTCTCAAAAAACTTCTCAATTGCAACTGAGAATGCAGCAAAGCCAACACAACCAGCGCATGCTGCTTTCGGTCCAGCTATACAAACACAATTGAAAGAGATGTAAAATAAATCATGGCACAGAAAACAGAATGAGATCATGAACAACATAATACAAGCTGGCAAGCATGGTAGCATTTGACAGTGAAATTGGAGATCATAAGCTATGGAAACGATGCAAGTCTTCAACATTAATAAGTATTTGTTGGAACCATCACTCAGATGAGCAAAAATTTTATCCTCAATCCTCTTTTCCCATAGCTTACTTGAAGAAACAATACTTCAATTCAGGGACGAGTTAATAAGAAAAGAGATTTTTTTCCAATTTCATATAGCGAAGGTTAATTCCATCACCCTAAATTCCCCCACCAAAGTGCTAGACTGGTTAAGAAAAGGGATGGGAAGCTGAAAGGCCATAATTATTTTCAGTCTTCACACCTAGACATGA
>JBBYHK010513068.1:0-13031 GCA_038382065.1 Adansonia grandidieri | reverse complement strand
AAAATGTTGAACGAAGAGTATTGCCACCACGTAATAGGAGAGCCCCGCATTGTTGTTCTACACCGCACGATAGGGCCTCCGTCAATAGATATAAACTTATATTACTCGCTTGTATTATACAGTTATATAGTTATATAGTTTTACAGTTTTGTAGTTATACAACAGTATTGTAAAATTTTTTTTATGTTTCTTATCTTGGAAGATAATTAATAATAAATATTTTATTATGTTTATTATATTGATATAATTTATATTAGAATAATTGTGTAGGTTACATGTTCAATGCATCGTTATTATTATATTACAATAATTAATAACTATATCTTAAAGATATTTTATAATAATTATATTATAATAAATTCTAAAAATATACGATTATATTATCATTATGTTATAAATATTAATTTCCAATAGTAATTATATTATTTTCTATAATATGTGTTTTTATTATTTATGTTGCAAGATAAATAAAAAATAACTTCAATTGTATTTCATTAAAAAAATAACATTTACATCATGAAATTGAAAGTGATAAATTTTACACATATAAATAGTAAATTATACATAATATAATCATAAATAAAAATGGATAATCAATTATGTGAACTTCCTCCGATGTGCCGACTTGATAAGAGCAATTATTTCAGCTATGGCCTTCATTCCTACATAGTCCACAATGCTTTAGTTGGCCTCTCTCCCTAAAATCCATTTGATTATGAATTTGACTTGATTTTGTCGACCTTTGGGATCTCTCCGCATTTCTGGATTAACGCACAGTAGTGGACCATTATATTCTAGCCAATAAGCTTTATTTTCGACGAGTTGGAACTCATGTCGGTAAACATTTTTTATAGTCTCTAGTCTATAAACATTGTCCACATATAACATGCAATCTATGTGGACATGAGCACAAGCAGCAACGACATGTGAACATGGGTACCTGTGTGCTTGAAACTTCTCACAGTCACGCCACCTCTCATTAAGATTTACTTTGTATGTCGAAGCCATAACTCTCTCTTGGGGGTTTTCTAACTTCTCAACTAAGAAATATTGATTTGTTCGTGTAAACACCAAAACAAGGTGTGAGTTAGCTTTTCTTCGATTCTCTTGCATGGCATTTGTGACTGTTTCACAATAATTGTGCCCGGCTGCCATCATTGCAATCTGCTTGTTCCCCATCACCCTAAATAGTTTTGCTAATCTAAAATATGTGGCTTTGACCAAAGCAGTTATAGGAAGATGATAAGTCCCTTTCAACATGGAATTTATACATTCAGTCAAGTTTGCCGTCATATGTCCATATCATCTTCCTTCATCATATGATTGTGCCCACTTTTCCCTAGGTCTTATTGATCCAATCGATCGCTTATGCATTCTTCGAACGAAGATTTTCATATTGCCACTGAAAATGGGGTCACGCAACTTGTATGCTAAAAAATAACTTCAATTGTGTTTCATTAAAAAAATAACATTTACATCATGAAATTGAAAGTGATAAATTTTACACATATAAATAGTTAATTATACATAATATAATCATAAATAAAAACTGACAATCAATGATGTGAACTTCCTTCGATGTGCCGACTTGATAAGAGCAATTGTTTCGGCTATGGCCTTCATTCCTACATAGTCCATAATGCTTTGGTTAGCCTTTCTCCCTAAAATCCATTTCATTATGAATTTGACTTGATTTTGGTCGACCTTTGGGATCTCTCCGCATTTCTGGATTAAGGCACAGTAGTGGACCAATATATTTCGGCCAATAAGCTTCATTCTCGATGAGTTGGAACTCATGTCGGTAAACATTGTTTATAGTCTTTAGTCTATAAACATTGTCCACATATATCTTGCAATCTATATGGACATGAGCACAAGCAGCAACGACATGTGAACATGGGTACCTATGTGCTTGAAACTTCTTACAGTCACGCCACCTCTCATTAAGATTTACTCTGTATGTCGAAGCCACAACTCCCTCTTGAGGGTTCTCTAACTCCTCAACCAAGAAAGATTGATTTGTTCGTGTAAACCCCCAAACAAGGTGTGAGTTAGCTTTTCTTTGATTTTCTTGCATGGCATTTGTGACTGTTTCACAATAATTGTGCCCGGCTGCCATCGTTGCAATCTGCTTGTTCCCTATCACTCTAAATAGTTTTGCTAATCTAAAATATGTGGCTTTGACCAAAGCAGTTATAAGAAGATGATGAGTCCCCTTTAACATGGAATTTATACATTCAGCCAAGTTTGCCGTCATATGTCCATATCGTCTTCCTTTATCATATGATTATGCCCACTTTTCCTTGGGATCCTATTGATCCAATCGATCGCTTATGCATTCTTCGAACGAAGATTTTCATATTGCCACTGAAAATGGGGTCGTCCCAACTCGTATGCTAAAAAATAATATGATAATTTTTGGACTTATTAACAACTGATAGATAAACATTAAAATTGATAAGATTGTAAGAGAGTAAATAACCATAAATGAGATTACATACCATGTTAATAACTTGTCGATGCAACTCCTTATTGTTAGACCTCCTTATGAAGTTGGCTACAATATGTTGAATGTAGTACACAAAATATGCATGTGGAGGTTTTCATGCACTACCTGAGTCTCTGATCATAGATTTTATGGGTTTATATCGATCAGATATTATGCATACCCCAGGTTGTCTAAAAACATATCTACATAAGTTGCTGAGAAAAAATGACCATGCCTCCTTTTTCTCACCCTCTATAATGGCAAAGGCAATTAGTACTACGTTTCGATTGCCATCTTATGCAACAACTAACAGTAATGTTCCTTTGTATTTTTCATATAAGAATGTATCGTATACTTGTACAACAAGTTTATAGAAGGGAAAGCCTTTAATACAAGACTTGAATGTCCAAAAAAGTCGATGAAAAATACCCATACCTTGCACTATTCGATGATCATGGTATGCAGGTACAGTTTATAATTCCACTATTATGCCAGGAATAAAATGTTGCATTGCACCCAACCATTTTGGATTTTGATTTATCCCAATCTCCATATAGTCAAACGATTGCCTTCTGCTTCGCTATCCATGCTTTCCTACAGAATGTCATGCATCCATACCTATTTTGTGTCTCGGTAACCAAAACTGAGACAAAAATGGCCAGATTTGCTTGTACCAAGGACAAATGCATGAACATATCATGCTGGAATCTAGTTTAATTTGATCTTCTGAAATACGACCAGATGCACAAGTATGAGGCCCATTATACTTTCTAATCTCCCATACTTGTGTCTTCTTCAATAATTTTGCCCCTATACTCCAGTTGCAACCGATGCCATACATTATACACTGGCCATGATATTTGATTGGCAATGATTCTACTACTTTGTAATCTATAGAGTTCTTGATATAGTAGTGCTTTATAGTAGAAACCATGGCTTCTTTTGTTGCGAATTACATCCCAACACAGACCTCACTACTAGATAGATTCCAACTTGTCGAAAACTTTAATGTTTGAGCATATTCTGGAAATTCTGCTACATACATTGCATCCAGATCGAGGGTGCGCGTATGGTGAGGTCGCTCATAGTGATGAAGAAGATCGCTAGCTCCACTAGTAGATGACAGATGAGAAGCGTTAAAACCACCACCAATATCTGGGCATGGTTCATGGTTGTCATCACTATCACCAGCTTCAACATACTCTTCTGGTTCACTAAAGTCACCAACACAATCACCATGGGCTCCATATGACATTTCAAGATCAGTAGCAGATGAACTTGGCCCTTCATATTCCGTTTCAACACTTTTAATTAGAGTGTCTATTATTATAAAGTTGTTTGGCTCATCATCTTTGCCGCTTGGAACTGTTGGTGAACAGATGAATAATGAAAATATTCATACAAATTATTCATCACCACTTATGCATTTGGAGGAGGTTGACATTCAAGATTCTCAAATGGCCATGACATATGTGCATCTGCAGTAGACAAGTATGAAGCTTCAACATCATGATATACATCCTCAAGGTCAACATATAACTCAATTACACCAACATTAGGAAATTGCTGATGAATATTAAACATGCATCCGACATCATCATTATTTTCAAGTGGGAACATCCTATATCGAACGCATCCTTCTCCCATGAAAATAGAAAGCCTATACTTGATATCTGATACTCTGGTTCTACTTGTAGCTTTAATTTTTATACCAATTTTTACCTTCAATTCCTTTATTGTAATGTTTTCGTCAATACTAATAGTTCTAGGATGGTCACTTTGAAAGGTAACACCTTTTCATTATTGACAATTTCTCTATTAGATTAAACAAGTGCAACAAATCTATTACTCATGTTGGTAAGATGGAAATAACTCTAAACAAAATGCTAACAATTGAAAACTAAGAAACAAAAGAAGAGAGTGAAGAAGCACTATTACTAAACTGAGAAAACAACAATAGCAGCTGAGAATAAAAATGACAATAAAAATGACAATGATGAACTGATATTTATAATGCAACATAGTCAACAAGATTTTTTCCCATTCAAAATGTCTGAATTTGTCCCATGCATTAGTCTAATCTTTGCAGTCCAACATTTACAATCCATGCATTAGTCTCATCAACTAAAGATGATATCGGGAAGAATTTGATTCCCATGCATTAGTCTCATCAACTTATTTCATATCAGAAGGAATCCGATTCCCATGCATTGGTCTCATCAACTTATTTCATATCAGCAGAAATCACATTTCTCATGCATTAGTCTCATTAACTTATCTCATATTAGAAGAAATCTGATTCTCATATATTAGTCTTATCAACTTATTTCATATCAGAAGAAATCTGATTGCATGCATAAGTCTCATCAATTTATTTCATATCAGAAAGAGTCTGATTCCCATACATTAGTCTCATCAATTTATTTCATATAGAAAAAATTTGATTATCTTGCATTAGTCATATCAACTTATTTTATTTCAAAAAAAAATTTAATTTTCATACATTAATCACGTCCTTTTGAACATAAATAAAACCTAAAACTTATAAGCTGTGGCATGAAATATGAAATTGTTAGATGATTTGACAATTTCTGAACACGGTATACTTAATAAAACCAAAAAAAATTATTGTGTTGGGAAATCGCCATGTGATATGGCGATTTCCTACCATCTCACATGGCGATTTCCTAACTAATTGTCCAATTTCTTTTCCTCGGTTTTGCAATTGGCGAGAAATCAGCATTTCAGTTGTTGATTTCTTATAACAAACTGAGAAATCGCCTAATAAAATGGTGATTTCTCATTTACAAGTTGAGAAATCGCCATCTGATTTGGCATTTTCTCAACTAAATTTTACAATTAAGAAATCGGCATTTGAAATGGTGATTTCTCAATTGATTTTCAAAATTGGCCTATTTCGGTAAATAATCTGAAAACGGCTTATTTACGTAAACAAAAATTTTTTTATATTATTTAAATAAAAAAGCCATAATTTGCATGTACATACATGATATAGCATAATTTTATAGAATAGTGCACAAGGGCGGTTCTTTAATAATAGCTTAGTCCCTCTCCCAAATTTTAAATTTCCTTAGAGGGGTGGTGTGTGGTTTAGTTATAAAAGGTTGTGGCTTCCTGAGAACTTTGAAAATTTTTTAATATATTATATATTTATGTCAGATATGAGTATTCAATGACTTAAGCATTTTACTCATCTTTTGATTAAAATTCTAGACACACAAAATCAAATTAAAAAATCTAAAAATTAAATTCTATATCAATATCTTAAATAAATATATATATAAATGCATTACAATTTATAAGGCCCAAAGCCTAACTCATATTGTGAAACTTGAAAAAACCCCATGTAAATATATTATGCTATTTTAAAAAGCCTAATTTACACTTATTATGCTATTTTATTTTTACCACATTTTTTTAGCATCCTTTACAAGCCAGTCGTGGCTTTCTTTTTCCATTTATTTCCATTTGTTTGTATTCGTTTGCTACTCATCTTTTCTAAGGGGACCAAAAAATTTCTCTTGCACTCTTTTTCTTTTTGTTCAATAGCTCTTCCAAAAATAGCCACCACAATAAGCTTGTTGGCCTTAGGAACTATAAAAACGTAAGTTTCTTCTTTTCATTTGAATTATTAAAATTTTGTTCCCATTGCCCTTTTTTCAAAATGATATTGTTATATATGTTGCTGTCTCTTTTTTAAATTTTTCATAGCTGTTCAATTTTTCTATATGATTAGACTATTTATAGTCTCATATGAGTATGAACAAATAATTAGGATCTAACTTTGCATTGAATTTTAATTTTGATCATTAGGCTTTTATATTTTTCTTGCCATGCTTTGTTTGACAGATAAAATTAACCCAATGATAGATTTGTAGCTATATTGGAAGTTTGATCATCAATTGTCTAGTATCTATGTTCTTTTTTTGTGAGTTAAAACTTTATGTTTGTTTTTTAAAATTTAAACAAGAATTAACTAAGAATATTAAAGGTTGATTGCATAAACTTTTTAATGTTTAATTTGTCCTAGGTGTGAGTAAATTGAAAACAATTGACAAATTCTTTAAAAGAAAAGTTTGATGGACTTGAAATAGGTAGAGGAACAAAACATGGGAACTCTACAAAGAGCAGGAGGTACTTGATGGAGCTCTCACTTTCATTCTATTTGTAGTTCGATAAAAATGTTTGATGCAACCTGCACTGTTATTGATAATATTATTGATGAAGGGGCAATTATTCTCAAAGTAGCGATGCTTCTGCTGCTAGTAAAAATTAGCATAATTTGAATTCAGTTTTACACTATACTTGATATTTGAGATCATGGGAATCACTCATATTCTTTGTCAAGCATTAAAATTACATTGTTAGGATATTTTAAATGCAATTCATCTTGTTTTTACCTAAAAAATCACTCTTTTAGTAGTTGAGAGAGGATGGATGGTCTAATTTGCTTGAGAATGTGAAAAAAATTGTCAAAAGCATAAGATAGAGATTCTTGACATAGGTGCATGATATATCTTAGGCAGAGGCCTATCTCTTCAAGCATATGTAACCATGAGCATCATTATCCAGTTGATACATTCTTAGCTGTGATAGATTTTCAGTTCCAAGAATTGAATTTTAGATTTAATGAGCAAAATATGAGACCCCAATAGAAATTACAAATCATTCAATATTGATGATATTTGCAGATTGGCAAAGAATTTTTATGCTCAAGATTTCATTGAGCAAGAAAGACTTCTTCTGAGATTACAATAGAGGCATTATGTGCTTGATGTACCTCACCATCAAAGTTTTCAAGATATTACAACACTTTCTGAATTGAGCCAAAAATTAGCAAACATAGGAAGGTCAAAACATGATCACTTAATTGATATTAATTCATCTTGTTTTAACTCTTCTAGTCTCTACAACAACTATAGAGATAGTCTTTTCAGCAATGAAAATTGTTAAGAAAAGGCTCCATAACAAAATGATGTGTTTCTTGCAAATAATTTAGTTTTTTACATTGAGAAGGACATTGCTAATATTTCATCATCGAGTTCAAACTTTCTAAATAATTATTGTACTTTTTCTTTTCTTGTTCTTTTTTATTTGCATGTTGTATAAAATTACTAACCATTATGAATCATTCGATTGTTAGTTAAGCTTAACTTATTAATCTTAAAATATATATATATATATATATATAGTTTTCTTTATCTTTATATTTGGCCTCCTAAAAAAATTGGCTACCTCTACCCTGATAGTGCATATGAATTTCAACTTTTTAATTTATTCTTTTCAAAAAATAATTTTTTTAAAAAAAATCATCTATGTAAAAAATAATTTTTTGATACTCCAATATTTATTCATGCTAGCATCCAAATAATTACCTTTACTTGAAACAATATTTAAAAAAAATATTTTAATTTCCCCCAAAAGGTGTCTTTTTGAAATTTTCTTAATAGGAATCACTTTTATCTAGTATTTATGAAGAAATGTTTTTTATTTTTACATATCCGTGACATTTATTAGAGAATTTTACATGTTTGGGTATAAAATTATTAGATTTAAATAAACATAGAAATAAAAAAGAATAAAAATTAAATAAATAACTAAACATTTAAATGGGATCTTGCTATAAGATCTAAATGAATATGACATGAATTGCTAACTAATTAAATAAATGGATTGCTGAATAAAAAGATCAAGGCAAGAAATGATACCCGATACTGATTTGGGCTTGACTAAAATTAGGTGGCAAAGGGTCTAAAATGGGTTTAGCTTAAAACCCCCAAGATTGGGCCTAATTGTTTGGCTAGGTCACCAATTCTTTCTTTTCTTTTTTTGTTTTGTTGTTAGTTTTTTTTTCTTTTTTTTCTTTTCCCTTTTTCCTTCCCCCTCCCCCCAAATCTGGTTACATACAGCTCAAGTTCGTTCTCAGTCTGGCCATGGGCCACATGTCGGTCATTTTTAAAAAAGACTAAAATCTTATTTCTCTTTCAATTTTTTTTTCATTTTTTTCTCTCTTCTTCCCTCTCCACCTTCATGGCAACCGAAAAACCTAAAGGTAACTCAAATTCCTATGCTACTCAGCCTTATCGGTTGTCATGCTTCGTTGTCGTTGGTTATTTTGGGTACTAATCCTTTTTCATAAGTAATCAACTTTCGAGCTCAAATCTTTTTCTTTAATTTAAAAACACAGACCTTAAAATCAATTTTTTAAAAAGAATTTCTAACCTCTTACAAAAGACTAGTTTTAATAACTAATCGATTACACCTAACCCAAAAATATTGATGGTGATTCGAATTTAATAGCTATTTTGTAATAGCCATACAAGAAAAGTTATGTGAGCGATTTACTTCGATGACTCAGCCTTTACTCCAAACAAAATGATTTTTTTTTTGCCTTGATATGTCAAATTCGCATCAGTATGTTATGACAATTTTTATGTTACGTATAATATAATATCTTATAATGTAATTTAGAGTAAATTGTATAATCTTTGATCACTATACTTAAACATGTTATCTTAAGATAAATGTCTTCTTTTTAATTTAAATGTATAATTTCTTAAGTCTTAAATATACTTTTTTAAAATTATATTTTAGGCAATTTGAATTTTGTTTTAGAGTTAATTTTCTTTTTATTAAGCCAATTTGAAGTTCATCTTTTAGGCTTTATTGAGCTAGTTAAAAGTTGAGTAAATTAATTTAATGAAAATTGATTAGGTGGGGATGAGATTACTATAACAATTACATCTCTTTAAAAAATAATGATTTGGCATTGTTAATACCCAAAATCTCCACTTTTTGGGATGATCCTAATATACGTTATTCTTTATGAAAACATATATGCATGGTTTTCATTTATAAACTTGACAATTGTATAAAGATGGTGTCTATTTGATTATTTAAGTTTTGTTTAGTGGATAATTATCTCATACACTGAGGTAAAAAAAACTCCACAATTGGATTCATAGGATGACACTTGTCTATTAGAGTGTATTTAAATAATAATAAATAAATAAATAGGACTCGAGTCACCTTATAAGCCTTACTTATGGAGTTTTTTCCTTTGATTGGCTATGAATAGGATAATTATCGTTATTTGATTGATATTTTGGTTATTTATAATTTTTTAAATTTTTTTAATAAAAATAAAAATAAAAATAAAATTTCCAATCAAATGAAACATTGCTTGTTATAATTAATATCAAAATATTTCCTAATAATAAAAAAATAATTCCTAATTTAGAAAACCCATTGTATGAACTTAAAATTTTCAAAATATCCTTTAATCTTAATTATGTCTATACTATTAAAGAGTTGATTGAGTTGGTGTCACAAGTTAACCAAATACCAACTTAACCAGTGAAATTAGTCTAAAAATTTTAAAATATATATTATCAATGATATAAATTTAGGAATAATTATAAATTATTTTTGTAAGAAACAACCTACTAATCAAATTTTTTAAACATAAACTTTTTTATTCAATCGCTTTTCTCATTTAACACAAAGTGGAAGAATAGACAAATATTAGAAGTGGTCTATGCTTCTCTCTTTGGGATGCATGCCAATATTTTATTGGGGAGAGGCAGCAAAATCTTCACTTTATCTCATCAATCGGTCACCATCTCAGGTTTTAGATTTTTAAACTCCTTAATAGAAAATGCAATCCTTACTTTCAATTCCTTATCTTCCAAACCTTGAACCTTGAGTTTTTGGCTGTACAATGTATGTTCATATTCCTAAGACCTTGAGAACTAAACTTGACCCTTGTGCAAAGAGATGCGTGTTTGTTGGATATTTAGATTTTCAAAAAGGGTATCGATGTTATGATCTTTAAGCTAAAAAATTGCATGTAACCTTGGATGCCTCTTTTTAGGAGTTAGAACCATACTATTCAAAGGGAGCTTCAACATTTTCCCTTCAGGGGGAGAATGCTAGTGAAGGGAATATGTTACAAGGCATAAAAGAAAATGTAGACGAGTGCTTAGAGCTGGATTCAATTAATATCTTAGAGCTGGATAAAGTCATGGATGGAGTCAATTTTTAAGGCAATGTAGATGAATGCTTAGATCTAGACGAAGTTGATAGCAATGGTAGCCATGAAGAATAACCTTGTAATACAGACTTGCCTACTTTAACACCATCAACCGAAGGGTCAATCCAGAATATCCATAATGATAGCCCTCAGGTAATCTCAAGTCCAGTATCTAATAATTCTAGTAATGAGTTTCTTGTTCATCTTGAAAATCTAACTCCAAGATACCCACAAAAATCGAACAAAGGTATACCAAAGGAATAGTATGAACCTG
Organism: Adansonia grandidieri; assembly: GCA_038382065.1. Taxonomy (NCBI): domain Eukaryota; kingdom Viridiplantae; phylum Streptophyta; class Magnoliopsida; order Malvales; family Malvaceae; genus Adansonia; species Adansonia grandidieri. Next base: position 2,216 of record JBBYHK010513068.1, on the reverse strand, counting down.
ATCCTAAAGCCAATGTCAAATATCCTATCATTAATTATGTTTCTACTTAAAAATTGCCTGAGTCATATGCACTTGCTGTTAATCAATTATCCAGTGTTTCTATTCCTAGTAATGTGCAAGAAGCCTTGAATGATCTGAAATGGACTAAGGCAATGAATGAAGAGATGGAAGCCTTGCAAAGAAACTTTACGCGGGAGCTTGTTTCATTACTCAAAGGAAAGAAAATAATTGGATGTAGATGGGTATATATTGTGAAACTGAAGGCTGACGGAAGCATTAACAAATATAAAGTGAGGCTGGTTGCAAAGGGTTATACGCGAAAGTATGGAGTGGATTAACAAGAGACCTTTGCACTAGTAGCCAAGTTAGATACAGTCCACATTCTCATCTCTATAGCAGTTATAGACACTTAATTTCGTCCGACCCCTAAAAAAAACTTTAAATTCTACGACTAAGCCCAATGAGCCCAATAATCCTACCAAGCCCATTCTTGATTTTTCATTAAGCCCATTTCATTCCCTAAAGGCCTACCAAGCCCATTTTAATACCCAATTTCCTAATAAGCCCACTAATCTTTTTCTTTTTAATTTTATACCAATGATTAAATTTTTTTTTATTAATTTTTATGGGGTTTTGATTAGAATTTTTACATGATTAAATTCTTTTTTGGATTTATTATGAAAATTCATTTATTTATTTATTTTTTAACCTTATTTATTTTTTTATTTTTCAAATAGAACTTTCAATTAGGATTTTATTGCTATTTGATTACATTAATTTCTTTACTTCCAATAGTTTTTTTTTTTTTTTTGTAAATTTATAATTTTATTTTGCTCTAATTTTTCCAATCTAGTTACATGAAATATAATTTGGTTGGAATTAAACCCTTTTCCAACTATTGTAGTTTCATTCCAACTAATTCCATCAAATTAACTAAAACCATCATTTCACCTAAATTAGCATAATCATGATGATAGGTAGGGTGGCTTGTATGAAAAGATGAAAAAGCATGGGCTTATGACAATATTTATTACTTTGTCCAACCTAACAAGTAAACTTAACATAAAAAGAAATAAAATAATAACAAAAAATTAAAAAAAAAAAATCCATGGAAAAGGCATGGAATTTCGGCCAAGGAGAATTTTCATCCTCCTTGGTCGAATCATCCTCCCCTCTAAATGGGGGAGGATGTTTTCTTCAAGCTTCTCAGCTTGAAAAAAAAATAGAGAGAGTTTTTAGAAAAAAAAGTTAAAAAAATATAAAAAAATTTTCAAAGCTTTGTTAAGGTAAATCTCTACTTTAATCTTTGAATTTTTGTTTGTTAGATACATTTTCCTTCTCTTTGGTGAGCCAAAAATATGCTTAAGTTCATGGATTTTTATCCATGTTGAAAGACTAAGCATAATGGCCATGAACTAATTTCCTTGATTTTATTTTTTTTTGTTAGTAAATTATTTTTCTTCATGAATCATGTGTATTTTGATATGATGTTGGTTTTGGTGTTGTGTTTATCACATATATGTTCAAATATATTTTATTTCTTTTAGTATTTTCTTGTTATCATGGTGAAAGTACATGTTTATGTGCTTATTTTTGTGATTTTATCATATAATGGTGCTAATTTGTGTTAAATGAAATGTGAATATGTGATCATTGAGTTTAGAAAACATGGTTGGCAGGTTGTTTAGGTATTGGCCGAAATTCATGCTTGTATGTGTTTTTTTTAGGGTCATTTTGTAAATACAAAAAGTTTAGGGGCTAATCTATAAAAAATAAAAAACTTTTTAGACCTCAATGTTTGGCCAAATTTTAATGAATATTTTAGCTATGTTTTCTTGCTGATTCCAAGCTGATTTCATACCTCAATGATGTGTTTTCATGATGGTTTTGGTTAATTAGGGACTAAATTGCAAATGTCAAAAAGTTTAAGGACTAGTTTGCAAATGATAGAAATTTCTTTGTTTTATAGTCAAAGGATTTGACCAGAAGCTTCATGGATAACTTGGAAACTGATTTTGGGCATTTCATATCATGCTTTAGGTATTTTTCACATTTTAAGGTGCGTTTTGTAATTTCTCAAAGTTTAGAGGCTAGTTTGTAAATAATGAAAATTTTCATTTTCTGGTCAAAGGGGCTTGACCGAACCTTCTTGCATATCTTTACCATGATATTCATGTTGATTCTTTGCTGGTTTGATGATTTTTAATGCTTTGTTT